>CAIGQZ010032461.1:8079074-8110296 GCA_903798205.1 Danio tinwini | reverse complement strand
TGTGTGTGTGTGTGTGTGTGTGTGTGTGTGTGTGTGTGTGTGTGTGTTTGTGTCTTTTTAAGAACATAATATCATTCAATCTTCTATTGTGTTTTTAAGGCTCGTATTGAGGAGCTTGAAGAGGAAATGGAAGCAGAGCGCTCCGCTCGAGCCAAAATGGAGAAACAGCGAAGCGATTCATCCAAAGAGCTTGAAGAGCTCAGCGAGCGTCTCGAAGAAGCCGGAGGAGCCACATCAGCTCAAATCGAGATGAATAAGAAACGAGAGACCGACTTTTTAAAACTGCGCCGTGACCTTGAGGAGGCCATACTGCACCATGAGGCCATGACTGCCGCATTGCGCAAAAAGCATGCAGACAGCGTGGCTGAACTGAGTGAGCAGATTGACAGCCTTCAGAGAGTCAAACAGAAGCTGGAGAAGGAGAGAAGTGAGGCCAAGATGGAGGCCGATGACCTCACCTCCAATTTAGAGCAGCTGGCAAAGAGCAAGGTGGAAAATATGAGCTGTTGCATCACATGCTGATCTAATTTAACTAGCATTAATTTAGCGTAGACTTGAACACTAAAAAACAAGGGCAGATTTTAGTTCTCAGGATTAAATTAGATTTGCCTGATGCAACTTTGTATATATTATTCTTATTTTTGTTTAGTTTATATTGCATTTATTTGAAAATAAACTTTATTTATTCTAAATATATATTAGATGTCATACATTTAAAAGAAACTCCTTTTACAGTATTTATCAATGAAGTTTAATGCTAATTGAAGTAAGTTTTTATATTTCATGATAAATTAACATCAGCATATCTGTCATGATTAAGCATAAAATAATAAAAAAAAAACTTTATGAATTAACATAATAAATCATTACTGCAAAATTATTTTTCCTTGGTAGTTTAAGAAGAGTTAAGAGTTAATTTGTTAAATATAGGCTTATATATAATGAATATGTTCATCTAGAAAAACTATAATCTAGAATAACTATAATTATTCGCCCCCTTATGATTTTTTTTTTCTTTTTTTAAATATTTCCCAAATTATGTTTAACACAGCAAGGAAATTTTCACAGTATGTCTGATAAGACTTTCTCCAGAAGAAAAAATATTATTTGTATTATTTTAGCTAGAATAAAAGCAGTTTTATTAAAAAAAAAAAACGTTTTAAGGTCAAAATTATTTGCCCCTTTAAGCTAATTTTTTTTAGATTGTGAATGTTTTTAAATGTATTTGAGTGCTGTAAATGTGCCAGAAAGTTTAACCTGATATATGCCATAAATTAATCTGCTGCATCTGACGCTATTGCTGTGTCTTTAATATAATGTGATCATCCCAGGGATGGCAATCCAATAAAACTAGTAACTATAAGCTACTATAGTAACTATATAGCAACTATAAACTACTATTTTTTATCTTCAGTAGGTTATGGATATATTATGATAATTCTAATGGTTTATTGCTTAGATTTTTGAAAATCATCAAGCGACCCAATTTCATTGTCTCGCAACCCCTCTGGGGGGTCCCGACCCCTCCTTTGGGAACCAGTGATCTACAGAACAAACCATCGTTTTACAATAACTTGCCTAATTACCCTAGCCTGCCTGGTTAACTTAATTAACCTAGTTAACCCTTTAAATTGCATTTTAAGCTAAATACTAGTGTCTTGAAAAATATCTAGTAAAATATTATTTACTGTCAACATGGCAAAGATAAAATAAATCAGTTATTAGAGATGTTATAAAAACTATTATGTTTAGAGAAGTGTTGAAAAAAAAAACCTCTCTATTAAACAGAAATTGGGAAAAAAAAATAAACAGGGGGGCTAATAATTCTCACTTCAACTGTATATATGCATGTATGTATGTATATATGAGAGCTGCACAATATATCGTTTCAGCATCGTTATCGCAATATACACATCCGCAATAGTCACATAGCATGTGCAATGTTCAGTCGTGATTATAATTGAGCAGGGTACAATAGTTTGCCATTGCAAAGGTTATCCATAATGTTGTGAAAGTTTATCATTCGCATGTTTTTAGACCTGTGTTTATTATTAAGCATTTCAAGAGAGCTTTAAAGCACAAGAAATTCTAACGTTTGTAGCTTTAGACTACAAACATTATTTATATTTCAATTATTATATACACAATGAAGACTATACAATGATAATTTGCATTTAATTATTATATAAGTTCTGTGTCTGAATATAATAAGACTTCTAAAAAAATCAGAAAAGCACTGTTTATTTCATTTGCATATTTGCTCTTTTGTATTTATCTATGCTTGTCATTTGATTTGCATGTGTTATGTAGAATAATCCTAATCAACCTAAAATTATGAATTCTATCCTCCCAAAAAGTGATTTAGATCAACTGGTTAAATTGTATTTATCACAAAATATATTGCAGAAAAACAAAATATCACAATATTCATGTTTCCAATATCGTGCAGCTCCAGTGTATGCATGTATACACTTATCATATATTTTATAATATAAAAGGCAGTTGACTGAAAAAAATCTGTTATTTAATTAATTATATAAATATAAAAACATTACAGGCTACTGCTGAGAAAACATGTCGCCTCTATGAAGACCAGATGAACGAGTCCAAAGCCAAAGTGGAGGAGCTCCAGAGGCAGCTTAGTGACACCAACACACAGCGAGCCCGCGCACAGGCTGAAAGCGGTACACCAGCAAATCAAACCAATGAAATATTAAAGTGACCGTTAATGAATGAAAATTCTGCCATCATTTACTTACCCTTGACCTGTAACCATTAACATCCATAGTAAAAAATAACAAATATTATAATAACCTGTAATGTAAGTTACAGGTTTCCAACATTCTTCAAAAAGCTCAAACTGGTTTGGAACAAGTAAAGGTTGAGTAGATGGCAGAATTTTCATTTTGGGGTGAACTATGCCTTTAAGAGACAACTAACCACCTACTAGCTATGAGCATTTTTAAAAATATAATTTACACTTCATACAGCTGAGCTTGGCAGAAAGCTGGAGGAGCGTGAAGCTCTGGTGTCTCAATTGCAGCGTGCCAAAAACACCTTCAGTCAAAACATTGAAGAGCTGAAGAAACAGCTAGAAGAAGAAAGCAAAGTAAGAGAAACTACATTTCTCACTTACTATGGCTTTTATGTGGAACAAATAAATACTCTGTCTTTGGCATCTGCTTCTTTCAGTCAAAGAATGCCTTGGCTCATGCCCTGCAATCATCCAGACACGACTGTGATCTGCTGAGAGAGCAATATGATGAAGAGCAAGAGGGCAAATTGGAGCTTCAGCGCACACTGTCCAAGGCTAATGCTGAGGTCGCCCAGTGGAGGACCAAATATGAGACAGACGCCATTCAGAAGACAGAGGAACTCGAGGAAGCAAAGTGAGTGCTAGTTTAAAGTGTAGGTTTATGACGGTTTCAGATTTTCTTATCACGATTATTTGCTGAAGCTTTTATCACAATATTCAGTATTATCACAATACAATATCGATCTAAGCTGCAAAATGTTATATTTACAAGAATAATAACAAAAACATATATGCTGTATTGCTTTATTGTATACATTTTTAGAGTAAACAAATGTTATAAGCAAATTAATGTACAGAAGGATTATAAAGTACAATAAGCAGGGTTTCTGCAAGTTTCAGCAAGTTAGGTTTAAGACTTTTTAAAGACATTTTTAAGACCATTATGAATGAAACTTTAGACTCATACAGGGCTAAACACTAAGGAGTTTTTTTAATGGCCCAGTTGGAAAAGATTTTTATTTGCCCAATAAACGTTTTCAAATAATTTAATAAATTTAATAATACAATAATATTTTTTTTTATATATATTTAAATTAATATTTTAATATTTTAATTCTGAGCAAAATATTTTTAATATTGTGTCAAAACAAGCAAGCTCCAGTTGTATACATACAATTTTTCTCAAAATAACCTTTCTTAAAATTAAGAAAATTTAGTTTTGAAGGTTTTAAAACTATAATAAACTGTATGTGCAACATATCTGTCCACGTCAACTTCCTCAGCAGTAAATACATGGAGAACCTTAAACAAATGTTATTGTAAGGAAAATAATAAAACCATTAGAGTAAATAGAGTTAAAAATTACATTCTTAAATAAAAAGTTTAAAGTTTTTTCGAGATGGATTGTTGGTGATTGTATAGGTGTTGGCCAGATTGGATAGCTATACATGAACAAAGAACAATTAAGACCTGTTTAAAAAAGATTTAAGACCTACAACACAATATTTCAGTAGATTTAAAACTTTAAGGCTTAAATTTTAGTTTTTGAGATTTAAGACATTTTAGGACCCTGCAGATACCCTAAATAGGTAACAATTTACAATAAAACTCATTAGTAAAGGTTAGTTAATGCTAGTTGTTAGTTTCTCAACAGTGAGAAAAAGCCAGAGTTATTACACTTTCTATATTAAAATTAGTTTTAAAATACAACAGATGTTTATAGTTATTAACTCCATTTAATAAAATAATTATGATTCTAAACTTGTAATCAGAGTACAACCACGACTTTAACACATTGACTAAGAACTTAACATCACATAAGATTAATAAATGTTTTGTAATATTTCTCGTGAGTTTAGTTAAATTAACATTTTTTACTATTGGAGCCTTTTTTCACAATGTTCACATTCAATTGGGCATGGGACTATCACCTGTTTACAGCGGTACGGAAAAGGCAAGGTTTTAAAACCACTTAAAGTTTCTGTTATACCATTCCTACCTCATATGTAAGTTGTTTTACGTGTTTTTTCAACCATCTTATTAAGGTTTTTTAGGGAAACAGCATCTGCAGCAGAAAACCATATTAAACTACTACTGGTCAGCCAAAGAAATGTGTTTTTGAGACAGCAGAAGTCAATTATTATGACCCTGACATGTTTACTGTTCCAAAATATTCTAAAATATTATAAATGTTTCAGAAAAAAATATTGTGTTCAAAGGGGGAAAAAATATTTTCACACAGACTTTTAAGCTAATTAACCAATTAAGTTTTTAAGCATCTGGCTCTGAAACCCACTGCAAATGCAATCTGAATATTATTGAAAAGGCATACTGAAAGATTAAATAATAAATGCCCACAATATCAATATAATGCATGCTTATTATCACATTATATCAAATAATTGAATTTCGGCATATGTCAATTAGACTGAAATGAATGAATTGCGTTGTAGTTCAAACTACAATTGAATCATTAAATTGTTCAACTCATCAGGAAGAAGTTGGCCACACGCCTCCAAGAGGCTGAAGAACAAGTTGAAGCATCAAACGCCAAGTGTTCCTCATTAGAAAAGACCAAACATCGGCTGCAATCTGAGATTGAGGATCTGGTATTAGATCTGGAGCGCTCAAACGCAGCCGCTGCTGCCCTGGACAAGAAGCAGAGGCAATTTGACAAGATTCTAGCTGAATGGAGGCAGAAGTACGAGGAGTGCCAGTCTGAGCTGGAAGCATCTCAGAAAGAGTCTCGTAATTTGAGCACAGAGCTGTTCAAACTCAAGAACTCATATGAGGAGGCTCTCGACCATCTGGAAAGCATCAAACGAGAGAATAAAAATCTACAGGGTATGTCATTTTATGGATTATGAATAGAGGAAATAAATCACTATCATTTAACAGTTTTTCTCAACCACTTTCCTGGAGGACCACCAGTTCAGCACATTTTCCATGTCTCCTTAACCAAACACACCTGATTCAGATCATCAGATAATTAGTAGAGACTGAAAGACCTGTAATGGGTGTAAAAGACAAAGGAGCCATCCAAAACATGCAATGTAGATGGTCCTCCAGGAACGTGGTTGAGAAACACTGATCTAACATATATTGTCATTAACAAATGAATATGTTATGAATTTTTTTTTTTATGTTTCTAACAGAGGAGATTTCTGACCTCAATGACCAGATTAGCCAGGGCAGCAAGACCATTCATGAGCTGGAGAAGATCAAGAAGGGCTTGGACTTGGAGAAGACGGAAATTCAAGCAGCTCTGGAGGAAGCTGAAGTATGGAGTTTCTTTGTTTCTGAAAACTTTTACATTTGCATTATGTTACATTACATACCAAAACAAAATCATGTTGTTAATGTCAAAATGTCAAGTTCTTAATATCAAAAGTTTTTAATGTAAATATGTTTATTATTACAGGGATTTTTACTAAATGGGGCATTTTCAACTTCATTCATTCTCTATTCGGCTTAGTCACTTTATTAATCAGAGGTTGCCACAGCGGAATGAACCGCCAACTTATCCAGCATATGTGTCATACACTACGGTCAATTTTAGCATACCCAATTCACCTGTACTGCATGTCTTTGGACTGTGGGGGAAACCGGAGCACCCGGAGGAAACCCACGCAAACACGGGGAGAGCATGCAAACTTCACACAGAAATGCCAACTGACCCAGCCGAGGCCTGAACCAGCGACCTTTTTGCTGTGAGGCCAACATGCTACCCACTGCGCCATTGCGTCGCCTTTCCAACTATTGAATTGTAAAAAAAAAAATAAATAAATAAATTTTTTTACATAACTCAATACATAATACATGTATTGAAAATAGCTTAATTTTAAGTAAAACGCTAAAATACTTGAGGTGTTAATGATGAAGTAGATAAGAAATAAATATCTGATTTTAGTTTTCTTTTTAATGCTGTGCATCAGAATTTCCAGGAATTTCTGTTATCCCTATTTTATGTGTATTTCTTTTCTACTTCCTCATTAACATCTCAAGTGTGTAAGTGTTTTACTTAAAATTAAAGCATTTGTATTTAGCATTACTGCAATTTTTTGACATTTATTTAATCTATTATAAAGAATAATATCATATCAAAATGTAATTAAAAATACTCTCATTATTAAATTGTCTTATCTTTGTGTGTCAGGGCACTCTGGAGCATGAAGAGAGCAAGACTCTACGTATACAGCTGGAGCTCAACCAGATCAAAGCAGACATTGACAGGAAGCTGGCGGAGAAAGATGAGGAAATTGACAATCTCCGGTGAGTTTAGTTTAATGAGAAAGGTCATTATTCACTCTGCTATACAAACAATAAAGACTCCCTAATAAATTTAACCTCTATTAACTTCAATAGCCGTAACCATCAGCGTGCCCTAGAGTCCATGCAAGCCACGCTGGATGCAGAAGCAAAATCTCGTAGCGAAGCCATTAGGGTGAAAAAGAAGATGGAGAGTGACCTGAATGAAATGGAGGTTCAGTTGAACCATGCAAATCGTTTGGCCACTGAGTCCCAAAAAATGGTTCGAAACCTACAGACACAGATTAAGGTAAATGTTAATCATATTAATGAAGTCATCATTGATGTGAAGAATAAAAACAGATTTGGAGTATTTAGGGCCTGGGCACTGATGATGCGAGGACCCTTCTGGAATTGCCCAGTTTATCATTATTATTCTAGTCACCGCTCTTTCTGCTTCTCCAAGGTAAATCGCAATTTTAAGGGGCTAAACATGTTTGAAAACTCACAAAACTGTGCACCTACACCTGAATCTGATATGGGTTTCAGAACTATGTGTGGCAAAATGGCATGTCAGTGCTAGCTATACATTTTTAATGAAGTGCCCACTGAGCTACATTTCATGTAAACGAACAAAAATTTACAGACACATGGAACGTCCTAATACAAAAGAGCGAAATCTGAAATCAGTTAAAAATGACTTTGACATATTCCTTTTCATTTACAGACTGAATGCTTATTGACCACCGTTATCTGTTATTCTAAAGCTCCATTCACACTACAAGTGACAAACAGTAACAAAACAACCCTTCGTTTCAATGGAGAGCGAGTGATTTCCGGTGACCTCCGGTACACAAGCGACAGCAACTGTTGGAAACAGATGTGGGCGTGTTAAGCAATGTGTAAAAGTTGAGAATCCTTCAAATTTTATGCAAATGAAGAGCGACTTTTGCGAGCAACTACCAATATGAGCATCAGCAGAGCTCACTTGATCCACTCTCAGCTCCTGCAGCAGCCGGTTGTATCTCCATGCTGTAGATCCACACAGACAGACAGATCCACACAGCGTTTGCAGGAGATAAATAGCCGCAATGACACCAACACATTTTTTTTCTTGATCATCTTTGTAATTAATCATTTTATGTACTGACTGCATTTATATTTACTGTTTCCCTGAACAGAGTTTATTTTCTGCATTTTATTTTAACACCCAGAGCGACAGGCAGCTACAAAGTCACTACTAGTGTGAATGCAGCATAAGCTTACCTGGCAGCAGTGACCCTGTCAATGTTGCTTGCAGCTTTACTTCCATATTATTATATTTTTAGAAAACAGTTTAATAACCACTTTTTAGAAATTTAGCAAACCTTATCATTCAAACATTGAAGTTATTTTAGTGGGGGCTATACTACACTAGTAGAACTAAGTAAAAAAAAAACTTTTGTTTTTCATTTGGACAAAATACTGTTGGAGGTTTTTACTCACATTAAAGCAGCTAGGTCAGTAAAATCTGGAAAGTTCTACTGGCAGTTAAATAGTGTTTGTTAAATTAAGGGAATTACCTAAAGGTAAGCAATAACTGGGAGGAATCTGAAAATGTGTTTCAGTGTTCCTTTTCAAAATATCTGATTTTAGTTTTTATGCTGTGCTTGAATAGAAAACACCCTGTTTAGTAAACAGAAGGAAATACAGACATTTACTAAATAAAAACGTTGTAAAGGCCCAGCAGGCACATATCATAAGACATAAATTTTAGGTTAGATTTAGGTTGTGATGTCAGGTGACCAAAATTTAATGTCTAGCCAGCGCCTAAGGACATTGTTAATTTGACGTCCAATAACAACATCAAATGTCGTTGATATTTGGTTGATTTTAGGTTGTGTTAGAAAGTGGCCAAAACTCTTAAACCAATGTCATACTGACTTGAAATACTGACATTTATTTGTCAGGTTTGGTGACCAAAATCCAACATCTGATAGACATCATAGTGGTAACGTCTACACAACGTCAAGATGTAACATCATTAATGTTGATATTTGGTTCATTTTAGGTTGAACGTTGGACACTGATGCCCGATTTTCATTTCCAAACAAAATGCAATGTCCCCATGGCATTAGAGTACAACGTCAATCTAACGTTATGTTGATGTCCTGTGCCTGCTGGGGGCATTCAATATAAGCTTTTTTGGAAAATAATTATATATTTTTTTTATTTTGTTCATTTTTTAAATGTCTTTGCAAAAAATTATGTGAAAACCTGATAGGCCTAACTTTATTTTATTTTATTATCAGGTTGGTATTGAAGTACCAGTGATTTTGACAGCACCAGTTAGCACAAACGCTAATTCAAACAAATATTTATAGTGGGCTCCTCGGGGCATAAAAATTATATAAAACATAATTACAAAACATTGAAATGGGCTATATTTTCCCTCCCATTTAGATAGCCCAATGGCAGGGTGGATACATTTTTGGTACAGATGTCACTACTTCAATTTGTTCCCTTTGCCGCCGTTCATACTGCTGCGCGGCGGTATTTGGTGTGCCAGCAGCTTTTGACCGCTGAGTGGCGCTTTAACCACAGATTTTCAGCTTTGCCTTTTCACAATACTAGATAGACAGTTCTGTATGTGTACCTTATGTAATATGATGTGTTCCAATAAAATATAATTGTGGCTTAGTTTTCTTAGCTTAACTGGAAAACATAATAGCCTCAGGACGTCAGGCTAGCAGTTTTGCCAGCCCTGAGAATATGTTGTCATGAGATGTAGAAAAAAACTGTTTGTATAAAATCTCTCATTTTGATCTCCACTGTAAATTAAAAGGACCTTCAGATGGAGCTGGATGAGACGATTCATCAAAATGAAGAACTGAAGGAGCAGTCTGCCGTGACTGAACGCAGGAACAACCTCCTGACCGCTGAGGTGGAAGAGCTGAGAAGCCAGCTGGAGCAGAATGACCGTGCCCGAAAACTGGCCGAGTTTGAGCTCCTGGAAACCACAGAGAGAGTCAACCTGCTGCATTCACAGGTAATGCCTAAAGATTGTTCAAAGGCCATTCATCTGAGCAGTCATGACAAATAACACCTAGCGATTTTCCACGCTTCCCCAGAACACTTCAATGCTCAATCAAAAGAAGAAGTTGGAGAACGATCTCGCCACACTTTCTAGTGAGGTGGATGATGCGGTGCAGGAATGTCGAAATGCTGAAGAGAAAGCCAAAAAAGCCATCACTGATGTGAGCAATTGGCATACTGTACTGTAGAGACTGTCTAATAATGTGTTGTAAAGGGGGTTTAATATGATGCTTTCAACATGCAGGCGGCCATGATGGCGGAAGAACTCAAGAAAGAGCAAGACACCAGCGCTCATCTGGAACGCATGAAGAAGAACATGGAGCAGACCATCAAAGATCTGCAGCTCCGTCTGGATGAGGCTGAACAGATCGCTCTGAAAGGAGGCAAGAAACAAATCCAGAAACTGGAAAGCAAGGTATGGAGGACAACGATGGACTTTGTATAAAATAACATAACTATGTTCTTATTTCTTTATCTTAAATAAAGAATGCAGGGTTCCCACTCTAAGACAAATATCAAATTCCATGATTGTTCCCTGACTAAAAAAAATGAATTTCCCTGTCCTATAATAAATCAGGCAGCTGTTTCAAAATGGTTATAGCTTGAATATTACTTTGTAGGACTTTAATAGTCACTATGAGAACAATTATGGATAATTCGCCTCAGATTACCTACTGTTTACATGGCTTCAAAGTGCCCTCTCTCCCATATTTGACAGCTCGATAGTAGTTTTACAAATTTTACATTTAGTTTCTGTCATCTACTTTTTTAAACCTTTGAAGTTTCATTTTAAAGTTTCTTTGAAGTTTCATTTTGAAGCCAAAGCTCGTAAAATGTATATCATCCTGACATGTTAGCCTTAGTTAACAGGTAGAGTCTGGTGACTGCATTTGACTTAAGTGACTACCAGTTGATGAAGCTAAAATGAAGCTGAAAATTAGCCTAACCATGAACAGTTTAAAAATATGGTACAGAATTTTTTTTTGATGAATGGAAACAAAAATTTAAAGCAAAAAACAAAAGTGGACAAAAATATAAAAATTGCCCCAATGTCCATAATCTTCCAGAAATCCCTTTACCTGTGGGAAGAAACCCTGGGACCAAAACCCATAATCATTGTAATCATGTTTAAAACACAAATGAAAATATTTTTATGTTTCTGTCCTTCCATTTAAAGTCTAAAACTTAAATACATTTGTAAAAAGATTAATGTATAAAAGCCTAAATTAAATGTTCATTGTAAAGCAATCCTGTCAATATCAAAGACTTTAATTAAATCACCCAATTCATATGGATCTACTTGTCTTGAGGTGTCAGCATTCTCAGCCTAATCTCATGAGGAAACGTAACAATTTTACGTTTTGTTAGTTTAGTGTCTAATTCAGTCTTATAAAAGTGTTACATTTTTAAATACGTGGTACCCAATCACACTTTTTATGTTACAGCCTTATTCCAAAATGGATTAAATTGATTTATTTCCTTAACATTCTTTACACAATACCTCATAATGACAATGTGAAAAAAAAATTTTTTTAATTGTTGCAAATTTATTAAAAATAAAAAACCTGAAGAAAAAAATGAAAAAAAAAATAAAATAAATCACATGGACTTAAGTATTCACAGCCTTTGCCGTGAAGCTCTAAATTGAGATCAAGTACATTCTGTTACCACTGATCATTCTTGAGATGTTTCAGCAGCTTAATTGGAGTTCCCCTGTGGTAAATTCAGTTGATTGGACATGATTTGAAAAGGCATACACCTGTCTATATAAGGTCCCAGGGTTGACAGTACATGTCAAAGCACAAACCAAACATGAAGACGAAGGAATTGTCTGTAGACCTCAGAGACAGAATTGACTTGAGGCACAAGGCTGAGAAAGATTACAGAAAAATTTCTGCTGCTCTGAAAGTTCCAATGAGCACATGTGGCCTCCATCATCCGAAAGTGGAAGATGTTTGGAACCACCAGGACTCTTCATAGAACTGGCCAGTGAACTGAGTGATCGGGGGAGAAGGGCCTTAGTCAGGGAGGTAATCAGTAACCCAATGGTCCCTCTGTCTGAGCTCCAGCGTTGTTCTGTGGAGGAGAACCTTACAGAAGGACAACCATCTGTGCAGCAATCCACAAATCAGACCTGTAAGGTAGAGTGGCCTGACGAAAGCCACTCCCCACCTGAAATTTGCCAAAAGGCATCTGAAGGACTCCCAGACCATAAGAAACTAAATTCTCTGGTCTGATGAGTCTAAAATTGAACTCTTTGGAGTGAATGCCAGGCGTAACATTTGGAGAAAACCAGGCACTGCTCATCAATAAGCCAATACCATCCCTACAGTAAAGCATGGTGGTGGCAGCATCATGCTGTGGGGATGTTTTTCAGCAGCAGGTACTGGAAGACTAGTCAGGATAAAGGGAAAGATGAATGCAGCAATGTACAGAGACATCCTGAATGAAAACCTGCTTTAGAGTGCTCTTGACCTCAAACTGGGGCGACGGTTCATCTTCCAGCTGGACAATAACCCAAAGCACACCACCAAAAAAAAAATGGAGTGGCTTCACAACAACTCGGTGATTGTCCTTGAGCCCAGACCTAAATCCTATTGAACATCTCTAGAGAGATCTAAAATTGGCTGTAAACAGTGGCTTCCCATCCAACCTGATAGAGCTTGAGAGGTACTGCAAAGAGGAATGGGCAAAAATTCCCAAAGACAGGTGTGCCAAGCTTGTGGCATCATATTTAAAAAGACTTGGGGCTGTAATTGCTGCCAAAGGTGCATCAACAAAGTATTGAGCAAAGGCTGTGAAAACTGATGTACATGTGACTTTTCGGGTTTTTTATTTTTTAGAAATTTGCAACAACTTCAAAAAATATTTTTTCACATTGTCATTATGGGGTATTGTGTGTAGAACTTTGAGGAAATAAATTAAATTAATCCATTTTGGAATAAGGCTGTAAAAAAACAAATGTGGAAAAAGTCAAGCGCTATGAATACTTTCCGAATGCACTATACATTTAGGGATAGAAATCTCTTAGATATGATTTCATTTGTTTAATAAAGATTACGAAATTTTTCAAAGGAACTGTAATGATATGACAAGTAAATGATGACTGATTGTTAACTTGACTGTTTAAAATTAACTTGTTTTAATTTAACTTGCTTTCTTCGAGGTGAGAGACCTGGAAAGTGAACTGGAATCTGAGCAGAAAAAAAGTAATGAACTCCAAAAGGGAATTCGCAAATTTGAGCGAAGGATCAAGGAGCTCACCTACCAGGTACAAAATCCAAAAGACAAATCTCACAAGAAAACAGTGAAGAATTTGTATGTATGCCTATTTCTATGATTGAATTCATATGAAAATGTCAAATGTTTAGAAAATTGCAAGCATGAAGGCTCACCCCAACTGTGTGTGTGTGTGTGTGTGTGTGTGTGTGTGTGTGTGTGTGTGTGTATATGTATATATATATATATATATATATATATATAACTGGAATGTGAGCATATTGTACAAAAACATGAGATTGTAAAAATGAATTGCCATGGAATTGAGTTGACTACTGTAGAAAAATTAAGCCTGTGGCCTCGTCTGCTGTTTCTACAGACTGAAGAGGACAGAAAGAACATTGCTCGCCTCCAGGAGCTCATAGACAAGCTACAGGCCAAAGTTAAGACTTACAAGAGACAAGCTGAAGATGCTGTGAGTCTATCAGCAAACCTTTGCATGCAGCCTCATCATGTATACTTAAAACAGCATTACTAAAGGTTCCTGCTGATTGTATGATTGTATAATTGTAGGAGGAACAAGCAAATTCCAACTTGACCAAGTACAAGAAGATCCAGCATGAGCTGGACGACGCTGAGGAACGAGCAGATATCGCAGAGTCTGCAGTGAATAAACTACGGACCCGCACCAGAGACTCTGGCAGCAAGACTACTCCTAAGGCATGTTACCAAAGTCATTTCTTCTTAAATTAGATTTTCTTTTCAAGGTTGTAATGAATAAATTTACTTATCTTTGTTTTTACTCATTTCAGCTTGCAGAGTAAACAGTGGCGACAAAATCAACGAGCAAGTTAAAGAAATGTGTATGTAGAGCATAGAAATGAATATTGTCTTTAACTGTTCTACTAATATATACTGCAGTCAGTGGTGGAAAGAGTGCCTAAAATGATCCTCATGTAAAAGTACCATTTATTTGCACAAAATATAGTGCAAGTTTGACTGGATGCAGACTAATTATTCTACTTACCCAATCACAGTAACCTTAGACCAGGAAAAAAAAAATCATATAGGCTACTTTTTAGTTCAGGAAAACTGCCGATAAAAGCACTCCAATTTACTCTAGTAAAAGTACACGTGTTTAAAACTACCCAGTACAAAGTAACGTTACAATTACCGAGGAAAAACTACTCAAAATAATTTGAGTGTTTATAATTCGTTACTTTACACCACTGACTGCAATTTCACGATCTCTTTGACTGTAAACTTCAAACTATAAAAGAAACATCCCCTTTAAAACCCTCTTCATAATGTATAAGGCGTTTTGTGATAATATAAGTGTTTAAAGTGTATAACTGTCCGACATTTTAAACATAATGAATACCTTGAAACTGCTCTCGGTGCCCCCTGGTGCTCTAGTCATGACTCATGGCGGTCGTCATGGACTTATGCTGACACCTAGTGGCGTGGGTGGAGCTTCACGCAATAGCACACGTTTCTATTTATTTGTAGCATTTTGTTTAGAAATACGATACTAAGAATACCACGCGTTAATTTATTACAGTGTGCCAAAGATACCGAAATTAATAGCGAAGATTTGTGAGAGTGGTCATGTGAACTGAATGGCGTCATGTAACTAGAAGTAGCCAGTATCTGTGAGTCTTCAGTATGGAAGTGCATTTAAAAACCATTTGTCGAAAAATAAAGATTTGTTTTTGTAAACAATACTTTAATTGCGTCATTTGTTTACAGTACAAATCTTTATTTTTCGAGGAATGTTTTTTCATTGTTTTTTTTATTAGTCAATCATGACAATGGTAAGTTATATTCATCATTTCTGAGTTTTCTAAAAAGCTGAATTCTGAACCCTCAGTAAAAGAATACAACACAGTAATGCCATTCCCAATGTTTAAACAACTGTTTTAAAAGGACTACAAACTTAATTTGGATCCTACCTATAGACCAAGCAACCTAATCTCAGTAGAAGGGATATCAATAGTTGATGACAAATTTAATAATCGTATGATGCAGATTTTTTTTAACCATAAAACAATTCCAGCTTCTTCTTTAAAATGGCTGGCCACATATAACAAAAATTCAGATATTACTTGGAATCTTCCACATACAGTTAAAGTCAGAATTATTACCCCCCCCCCCCCCCCCCCCCCCCCCCCCCAATACAAACAAAAAAAAAAAAAATAAAACTTAAACCAGAAAAAAAAATATTATCAGACGTACTGTGAAAATTTCCTTCCTCTCTTAAACATTATTTAGGGAATATTTAAAAAAGAAAGAAAATTCAAAGGGGGGCTAATAATTCTGACTTTAACTGTAAATATTGGCTAACTAACAAAGTACATATACAATATTACACAGATGCTATCCTTGTAACAGTTTACTTAATAAATATATGCTAGATATTGAAAACAAATGTACATTTTGTGGCTTAGAAGAAAACATTGATCATCTTTTTTGTGAATGTACTTGTGTGAAACTATTTTAGGCGAACTATGTATCTATCTCTCAGAAAGACAAAGGTTGATATTTGTTTAAATACTTTTGACAATTTTCTTTTATTAACTAAATCTTGGATTCAGTACATTGTAATCTTTTTATTATAATGGCTCAGTTTTTTTATTCACAAGTGTCAGTTTTTGGAAAAGACTCCAAGTTTGGCTATTTGTTTAGTTGACTATAAGGCATATATTTTGTCTTTAATGGGCATAAAAAACTAAAATATATTAACCTTCCTGTCGTGTTCGGGTCAAATCTGACCGATTTACACCTTAAAACACTCATAAATATTGTGTTTTCATCTGATTGCCTCAAGGCCTTTTGATATCCTCCACACTATGCACTTGAACATGTAAAAGTGATGATCACCTCTTTCATTCAATTTTGAGTGTTTTAATCAACTTTGTATTGAGTCTATACCCTCAGTCAATATTCCCTATATTAGGACACTAATGTAGTCCAATTGAAGGACTGAATGAAATTGAGCACAGGAAAGTATACCATTTTGTTTGTGTTTTGCTGGTTGATAAATCATTCAGATGAACTGAAATTTCATTTTCTTTGGTCAAATTCTGTGATAGTTATTTTAGGGAGCAGTCTATTAGTAATGAAACAAAGTATTTTGATTTCTGTCATCTTTTGTTCGTTTTGTAATACAGTTTCAGTGCCTAATTGTATTTTCACTGGTTATTTTATGTTTAATTCTATAAATTTATGTTAAATACTACTTTGAGACATTGTTCACAGCCAAAGAATGTTGAATAAAAATTTGGTGGTGAAAAATGTTTTTTTGTGCTAATATAAGAGCAGCTCAAATAGACTGGTCAATTTTGACCGGGAACACTTAAAGTAAGAGGCGGGATGTGAACAGGGTTAAAAATCATAAATGGCTTTCAATGTAAAGCCATATATAATTTCCCCTCTGGTCTGTTTTTATTTAATTTTATTATTTTTTTTAATTTAATTTACATTTCTCTCTCTTCTTTAAAATGTATTGTGCAGATTATAACAACATCTCCTTTTTTCTAATGTTCTAAGTTTCTGCAATTGTTACCTGTTTTTGAAACCAATAAAAAAAAAGTGCACATGATTTTAAAAATTGTAGGAAAAGAGTTCATAAACTGGGCAATGAAATGCACTTTTAAAGTCATGTAACTGAGTGGAGTAACTGTATCGAGTGCATTCATAAAAATTACATTCATTTAAAAAATGTAATATAGGAAGATTTGTTTGATTTAGGACAGTGCTTGATTTCTTTCCAAAATAAAACTTTTTCTCAGATTAGACCAATCCTTTATTTAAAATGAGACTTGAATAAAAAAACGTTAAGGTTTAATAAATTTGAAAGCGCTTCGTTTCTAAACAGTGCCTTTTAAACCTGCAGTATAATCTTTTAGTTGTGGAACGGTGTAAATAAAATAATAAAAATCATGTGATTACTGAAAAAAATACTGAATAAAAAGCATGTGATTAAACTCAACGTGATTATTTTAGACAAAAAAAAACCTGTGTGAAAGAAAAAAACACCACCAAACATGAACTGTCAGAGGCAATCTATTGAATTCAGGTTTATTTAAAGCATTAAGTTTACTGGGCTTGACATGGTTACCACGTATGACTGAATTCATCCAGAGTAAGAAAACATCAGTATTTAAAACAAAACCCAACCCATGCGAGACGTGAACCAAGGCCTGTGGATAAAGAAGAGACATTCAGATCCTTTGTGTTGATGTTGCAATCATTCAGATCAGAAAAAAGCACATTCACACTATAACTAATACAACAACCATACACATTCCTGGGGTCAAAGAAAGTGACTGAAAACTCACTCCTCTTCATATGAATTGTATGAAATTGTGTTTCAGCAAAAGCAAAGCACCGTGACAGTATAAGGAACTGCTTTAAAGAAAAAAACTAAAAACAAGAGAAGCTGCAAACACCCACAGGAAAAAGCGAAGCAATTCTCGTCAAACACATTTAGCCATTTACACACAGGAACTTTTGCATACACAGTGAAATCAGCTGCAGCATGCTTAAACTATAGGAGTGGGTTAGAAAACAACACCAGTGAAACGAGGTAGTTGATTGGAAGTTTCTAGTTTAGCGCTTCTAGTCTAGCTCAGCTACCACATCCAGCACAAAGCCACCGCAGCGGAGCAGCACCTTCCCGGTCGCCGTCTTCCAGAGCAACAGATTGTCAACGGCTTATGCCTGTAAAGTTTCGAAGATGGTGATTTAGTGGTTTGCTACAGAGCGAATGACAGATGGCAGCATGGAGGTTAGCAAGGCTAGCTGACCATAGTGTGAGTGAACCTGCATAGTTTAACACCTTCAGTGGCCACAAGATATGAAGTGTTTCATCGTGACAAATAAAAGAAAAGGGATGATTACCTATTGTTAAAAACTAATTTATACAAAATTAAAAATATTAGAACTGAAAATCTCTTATCTGATATATGTGCTTGATAAAACCTAACGAAAGGAAGGAGAGAATACGCAAACCAAAGCTCATCATATGAGAGCAAAATTACAAGAGAAATGTGAGAAAATAAATAAGACTCGTCCAAATTCTGTTCTCTGTCATCTACACTGTACAAAGATTGACATCGCTCCAGCATGAGAGCCGTTCGCCTCTTCAACATCAGTTTAACCTTCTGACTGCTTGGCAAATTCACCGTTTCTCAATCCAACACTTCCTTATCCTAGAAATGAGAGAAAATCTCTTTGAAGGCTGGCTGTGCAGTTCATCGATCGCCAGATCATCATCATCATCATTCAGGGATGCAATAATATCTTCTTTGTACATTTCTGTATAAAAGGCCCCACACGATTTCACCTCCGAAACACACGACGAGACAGTTTCAGGTCAAAGGTTCGGCTTGAGCTGTTCAGATACTGCGTTCGTGTTGAATGAATGACTGGGTGGGCGATCCTTCACAGGACGCTGTTTGCACCCGGTGACCTGAAGATGAAGAAGTGGAGCATGGGCACCAGTAGAGAATGGACAGCTCACTGAGCCGCAGCATGCAGTGGCATGAGCCGGGAGGCTGTACTATATGCTCTCTGGACCGAATCGGAGCGGAACATGTGAGTCCCTCCCTGAGCCCACCCGCAAGAGTCAATCCTCCAGAAGGTCCCGGTCCAGCTCCATGTAAGGCTCGTCTATGTAGCTGATAATGGCACAGGGAGAAGTCCTGTCCTCTCCGAGCAGAACTGAGACTGTCTCCTTCCAGTAACTGAAGGGAATACAGGAACTCTAAGAAGAAGAAGAACATTGATGATTACAAATGTAAGGTTTGGGAAGAGCCCAGTTATTTATTCATGTAAATCATTATTAAGAGCTTATGTATTTGTCAATATCTCAGTGAAAATACTTGAGGCATCCCTCCATTGTACAATCTCCTCCTTTATTTCTGTTATTTTTTCTCCATATATTACCTTTATGAAGGTTCTAGCTAGACAAGGACCGAATTTTTAGCTGCCAAAAATTATTTTCAGTTTTTTGACCAAATGAGAAAAAGGTTTGACCAAAATGAGTCAAAAGTAGGCTATCCTTATGGAGTTAATCTAGGGCCATATATACTTGCAAAATAAAAGCAAATAAAAAGTATTGAGCAAAAAATAATAATAATAATAATATATATATATATAGCAATGTGTAAATCTATTTGATATATAAAATGAATTTTGTTAACAAAAAAAAATAACTGCGAAGGGAAAATAAGTTGAGAAATAAAAATAATATCTGCAAACAAAAAAAATAACTGCAAATAAAAATCAAGAAGTGCAAAAAAACTAAAATATTTGAAAAGAAAAAAAAAAGAAAAAAAAAGGTATGTATATTTGCAAAACAAGGGGACGGAGTCAAGAAAACTTGGCCATTTACAGAAGAAACGGACCTACTGGGTTATAAGATCACCTCGGTGATACTGTCTCCAGGTGATGACGTTGTCTAAATTTGACCCCACCCTCGTGTCAAATCAGGGCCAAAGTGAAATGCACAGAAACGTGAAGTGCAAAGTGAAAACAGCATCGCAAACTCAGTTTAAATGATGTTTTGCAAATATATATCGTTTTTTTTTTATTGCAAACATTTTAGTTTTTGTTTTGCACTGCTTTATTTTTATTTGCAGTTCTTTTGTTTGCAAATTACATTATTTCTCAAAACCTGATTTCCTTTTGTAGTTCTTTATTTTTGCTTTGCGATTTCTGAAAATTTGCACTTTTTTTTGTTTACAAAACTTTCTTTTATTTTGCAAGTTTAAATGGCGCTAGATTGACTCCATTTATCCTGCGCTGCACTATGTGCTGGTTTCACTCTTACACCAGTAAGACACCATCACACTGTTGAAGAGCTTGTTCAAAATAGCTCAATACTATATATACTTTTCTATGCACGAATCACACATTCTCACCAGAAAAGCAAAGTCTGCCCAAATAACGTGTCATCGTGACATTTCCAAGTAGTACACTTGTTCCTGCTGCTTGCAATAGCGTAACTGTGTTGTCAAGGCAATGCTGGTAAAATGCTTCCTCTCAACTCACTGAATGTCAACAAACATTTACTGTGAATATAATTTTGTTATTTTATTGGCTTGCTTTCTTTTTAAATCAGTATAATTTAAGTTACATTAAATTTGAATTTAAAATTTAAAGTTACAACTTAACTTTTTTTACTTAACTTTTTTTTGAAGAATGCTAAAAACTCGGCATTGACTTCCAGTTATTTTTTTCAACAACTACTGGTTACCAAAATTCTTCAAAAAATCTTCTCATGCTCAACAGAAAAAGGGAACCAACAGATCTTTTTTGTTGCATGTGTGAATGTTCAAACTGATTGTGTGTGTGTTCAATAAACTCATTGAGTATACTTCAAGCAGAACGCAAAAAAAAATAGTAGAACCAGGCCTTCAGTCTTGCAGGAGTACAGTATCAGAATCAAGTATAATTGATTTATTTTAGTTTAACTCACATCCCATTTGATTACATGGAGAGGGCTAGAAGTATGACCTATACTGCAGGCCATGACTAGTGGGTGAAGATTATGGCTTCACTTTTCAAGCACATTTGGTTTACTGCTTACAAGAAGCACATAAGGTAAACCAGTAGGACATGTATTTACTTCATTAAAATCATCTTGATTTGTTACGTTATGCTGAGTAACCCTAAACCCTACAAAGACTCACATTCTCTAGGCAGGTGCTGTCCTTGTCTTTGTTGAGGTAGTGGTGCTGCCAAAAGCGCAGCAGGTTGTGGAAGTTGTTGAGCAGGCATCCAGGATATTTCTCTGCATATTCCTTCTCCCGCAGGGCGTTCAGGTAAAACGGGAGCTTGCCTCTTCTCCGGGCCAACATCAGAATCACCAGGCTGGTGTTAAGACAACTCACGTTCTCCTGGGAGAGCAGCCAGAAAAACAGAGGAATAATTAACACGGAGGACTGAAATGAGGCAAACAGGCGGAGGAGATGTGCACTGTGGTCTTGCCTGTGTGAGGGTCTGCACGTTGATGATGTTGACCAGCCTAAAAAGGAAGGACAGCCTGTTCTCCACTCGAGCCATGTAGGACAGGAGACAGCACTCGGAGAGCACTTCAACCACTGAACAGAAGCAAAAACACAGACCAAAATAGACAACGCCATTATTTCCAGTAGAATATTTTCCAGGAAACATGCACGTCTAATGCTCTGAGCAGACTATCCATCTGATTAAGCCATTTACAACATCACTGAAAGCAAGCTGATTTTTTTTATAAAATCCCAAGTAATCTAGGTTAAACTAATTTCCATCAGATGTTATTAACAGTTAAAGCCATGGTGAAATATTGGACACTCATGACACATTTGAAGTGCAAGGAGACTTAAGATTGAAAAACATTACTATTTTGATGTTTTTCATGCACTAAAGACATGAGCCTAAACAAGGGTGTATATCCATCACCACTTAAAGAAAAATAACTATATCGGCATGTTTGATTGAATTGATTTCAAATTCTCAGTGTTAATCGTATCATATAAAACAATATGGTGGTAAATACTGATGTTACCATGTTGTGTGATTTTCCTACATATAAATAAACATATTTTCAAAAATATTAAATACATTTATTTGTAGAATATTATTTACTTTAAAACAAATCAGACTTATTTGACTTGTAAAAATTTGATTTCTATTGTTTTTGGGGTTTTTCCTATTATGTTTACAAAAAAACAAAAAACAGATTATGTAGGCCTGAAATTCAATGATGAATGTGTCTGTTCTGTAACTGTTGCATAAGGGAAAGCAAAGACTATAAAATACACAAGACACGTCACTGTTGTGTATAGTTTTAAATGTGGAACAGTGTAACGGTCAATATGGCGAATTAAGCCCCGCCTGCTAGTACAGGAGCCAATCAGCGATCGCTATAGACTGACGTTTCTCCAAGGGAGAAGCTCAGACCTGCCGTTCTGCAGATTTTGAGTGATTCGAACATTTAGAAATAAAACTCAGGCATATTCCTAATATGAAATTTAGGGCGTACTCACACTATGCTATCCGAATCATGCCCAGGCACGTTTCTCAGATCGTTTGAGAGGTGTGAGTGCCCTAAATCGGGCTCAGGCATGGTTCACTTGGGCAGCCCTGGCCCGGTTGGAAGAGAGCACGGTTCACTTGGACTCAGGCGCAGTACGCTTACAGTGTGAGTGCAAGCGTGCCTAAGCCCGAAACTGAAAGCTGAAAAGGACTGTTTCATATGGATTAATTAATTATTCGTACTGTTCAATGAACCCAATTTTGGGTTTGGGGAGAGACAAGCGTGCTTTGGCCTGGTTCAAGGCAACTGTACATAGTGTGAGTACGGCCTTATTCATAAGCTTGGCAAGCATTTTTGGAGAAGTTGAAGTTTCTCCATTTAAACAGAATACCAGAGCATATTGCCCGAAAGGCGTTCCAAAGATGGCCGCCGAGTGAAATGACTTGCCTTAAAAGGACTTTGGGAAAAAGTAAATAATTAATTTTCCTTCATTCATTTTCCTTCAGCTTAGTCCCTTAATTATCAGGGGTCGCTAAAGTGGAATGAACTACCAAGAATTCCAGCATATGTTTTATACAGCGGATGCCCTTCCAGCTGCAACCAATGACTGGGAAACACACATACACTCATTCACACACACACGCACTCACTCATACACTACAGCCAATTTTTAGTTTCACTTATAGCGCATGCTTTTGGACTGTGGGGGAAACAGAAGCACCCGGAGGAAACTCACGCAAACACAGGGAGAGCATGCAAACACCACTCAGAAATACTAACTGGCCTGGCCAGGATTCGAACCAGTGACTTTCTTGCTGTGAGGTGACAGTGCTAACCACTGAGCCACCGTGCCGCCGAAAGTAAATAATAATTTTGAATAATAATATGAAGATTAATTAAATGAAAAAATATGGGTTAAATGTTAAGGGTTTATAAAATGTTTTTGAAAATAATTCCTGTGGCAGAAAGCTGAATTTTCAGCAGCCATTATTCAACACCTCAGGTAACTTGATCCTTCTAAATCATTCTAATCTGCTGATTTGTTGCTTAAGAAGCATTTCTCAGTGTTGAAAACATAATATTTTTGTAAAAACCATTATACATTTTTCAGGTTTTTGATGAATCAAAAGAGAAAGTTCAAAAGGACAGTATAGGTTTTTAAAAAGAATTCTTCTGGAACATTTTAAATGTCATTACTGTTACTCAAGTTCATTTTAATAAATCCTTGCTGAATAATTTATATATAAACATTTGTCAACCTGATAACATTTGAACAGTACTGTACATTTTAGATAACTTTTTATAACAATCCAAGAGCACCCTCCCTGAATTCACCTTTCACATCCTCCGTCTGGCTCTCAAAGCGATCCAGCGAGAGCACAATACAGCGAACCAGCATGTTGGAGTCAACCAGAGAGCTGTTGATCTGTGTGAGGAACACCTGAAACTGAAGGAGACAACAAAGTCAAGAACAGGATGTTTAGCAACTGCCTTTATTTTTCCAATATCACAGCGTCTACAAGTACCTTTTCGTCTGTGTTCACATATTTGTTGAATCTCTTGAAGGCATCAATATTGAACTTCATAAGCTCTCCGAGCAGGTCAAAGTAGCTCTGGAGGACATCTCTGGACTTGCAGCCGCTGTCGATGATGCAGAAGAGGATGTGCTGCAATCACAAGACAACGTTTAAGTGACTCATTCAGTTCTGCGAACCAAATACAGACACTTTGATGTGTTGTATTAACATCTTCACCTCCAGCAAGCCTCTCTTCAGCAGAAACATCTGGTCTGCATATGATGTGGCTCCTCTCAAAAAGCTCTCAACAGCTCTGGCCTGCCAGAATCTTCAGGGAGAAAATATGTGTCGCTGTTACTCATGTGGCATTGCAAAACACTTTTAGGCACACTGTAAATCAAGTGTCTCACCTGAAGGAAGAGTCTGGGGGTTCTTTTTTCATAACCGCCAGGAGCCGCGTGAGCAGCCCTTTTTTGCCATCACACACTAAACTCCTTCAAGAAAACACAGACATAATGCATTACAATATTTGCCTTCTATAAGCAAATGATTAAGGCTAATGTACAGTGCATGCGGAAGTATTCTTTACGCTTCACTTTTTCCACATTTTTTTATGCTGCAGCTTTTACAAAAATAAAATTCTACACACAATACCCCATAATGACAATGTGAAAAACAATTTTTAGAAATTTATTAAAAAAAATTAAAATAAAAAATGACATGTAATTAAGTATTCACAGCCTTTGCTTAATACTTTGTTGATGCACCTTTGGCAGCAATTACAGCCTAAGTCTTTTTGAATATGATGCCACAAGCTTGGCACATCTGCCTTCGAGAATTGTTGCCCATTCCTCTTTGCAGTACCCCTCAAGCTCTTATCAGCTTGGATGGGAAGCGACGGTGTACAGCCATTTTCAGATCTCTCCAGAGATTTTCAATAGGATTTAGGTTTGGGCTCTGGCTGGGCCACTCAAGGAAATTCATTGAGTTGTTGTGAAGCCACTTCATTGATATTTTGGCGGTGTGCTTTGGGTCATTATCCTGCTGGAAGATGAACTGTCGGCCCAGTCTGAGGTCAAGATCACTCTGAAGCAGGTTTTCATTCAGGATGTCTTTGTACATTGCTGCACTCATCTTTCCCTTTATCCTGACTAGTCTTCCAGTTCCTGCTGCTAAAAAACACCCCCTCAGCATGATGCTGCCACCACCATGGATCACTGTAGGGATGGTATTAGCCTGGTGCTGAGCAGTGCCTGGTTTTCTTCAAACGTAACGCCTGACATTCACTCCAAAGAGTTCAATTTTGGTCTCATCACACCGGAGAATTTTTGTTTTTGTTTTGAGTCCTTCAGATGCCTTTTGGCAAATTTCAGGTGGGGTCTGGCTTCCATCTGGCCACTCTACCATACAGGCCTGATTGGTGGATTGCTGCACGCTGAAGCTCAGACAGAGTGACCATCGGGTTATTGATCACCTCTTGACTAAGGCCTTTCTCCCCCGATCACTTAGCTTAGATGGCCGCCAGCTTTAGGAAGAGTTCTGATGGTTTCAAACATCTTCCACTTACGGATGATGGAGGCCACTGTGCTCATTGAAACTTTTAGAGCAGCAGAACATTTTTTGTAACCTTTCCCAGTCTTGTGCCTCGAGACAATCTTGTCTCGGAGGTCTACAGACAGTTCCTTTGTCTTCATGTTTGGTTTGTGCTTTGACATGTACGGTCAACCGTAGGACCTTATATAGACAGGTGTACACCTTTTCAAATCATGTTTAATCAGCTGAATTTACCACAGGCGAACTGAAACATCTCAAGAATGATGCCACAGTCACACTAGAGTGTGTGCAAAATTCTGTAGCAAGGTGGGGGAAAAGGGGCAGGATTAAACAAGATGATTAGACATTAAAAAAGTGAGCGATTGATCCATGTTTTAAATTCCTGTTCAGAGAGGTCATGTTTTGGTCTTCGATTGGTCTCACGCAATCATGTGATGCGATTTCGCAGGTCAGAGTTCACCAAGCTTGAACTCTGCAACGCAGCGAACCTCGGAAACTTTTTGCACGAGCTTGTGTTTCCGGTCTGATGCATTCGCGTGCGTATGAATGTAAGTCTATGCGGAAAAAATTGCAGCGTGACTGCAGCTTGATCAGTGGAAACAGAATGTACCTGAGCTCAATTTAGAGCTTCACGGCTCTAAAGGCTGTGAATACTTACGTACATGTGATTTTTCAAGTTTTTTTATTTTTAATAAATTTGCAACAATTTCAAAAAATCTTTTTTCACATTGTCATTATGAGGTATTGTGTGTAGAATTTTGAGGAAATAAATGAATTCAATCCATTTTGGAATAAAGCTGTAACAAAAAAATGTGGAAAAAGTCAAGCGCTATGAATACTTTCCGAATGCACTGTATATGCACAAATATAATATTGTCTAGCTTCCCGTTCAAAATATAAATTTAAAAGATAGATCTGTGAGGGGTGTACTTCTATATGCTGAGCACTGTATATATAATTTGCACTTTACACATACCTTAGATTGTGTATGAGCCAAATAAAAAAATACAGGTGCTCAGGTTTTTCAAATTTCTTTTAAGCAAAAATAAAATGTAAATATTTATCATTAATAAATTTTTAAAAATGTTGAATTTCATATATAATAATATGAAAATATATTAAGCTATATTAATATGAAAGCATTTCAATCAATATGTGGTTTAAATTCAGTTGTTTGAAATATTTAACAAATAAGCTAACTGCAAACAGTTTGTTTTCTTTATTTAATACCACAAAAAAAAAACAAAGATAATAAAAAAATTCCCACTTGTAACAGTATATTTACAGTCCATAACCCTTTAATGAACAATGAGGGGGGAAATTACTACTTAAAAAAATCATCAAAATGAATGTAAAGTCTTTTATTAATTGAGCTTGTGATTTTAGGTCATACTGTCCAGCAATTTCAGAGCTAAAACTAATGTTTTTGATATCTGAACTATACCTGTCTGTGTTTACTAGCGCCTCCACCTCAGGGATGTTGGCCTTTAGGGAAATGGCACTCAACTCATTCAGCTCCTGAGCGTTGAGAAGTAGGTACTTATTTCTGAGAACAAAAATAAAGAAATAAACGCATTGTCTGTCGTCAATTCACAGATATGTCACATGATTCAAAGCACACAATCTTGCAGCTTACTCGTGGTGGTCACTAAAGCTCTGCAGAAGCCTCAAGAACTGGATTTTAAACGAGATTTCCTGTGCCATAAACAAAAGCATCACGTCAGTGAGAATGATAGGAAATGTAATACAGTTAATGCGATAATGCTGAATGTTTTCACTGAAAGCTCACCGGGCTACAATCACAGTTTTCATTCTGTCCGTGAACCACATGATTAGAGGCGGTGTATTTCCTCCAGATGAGCTTGTCGAAAAGGTTGTTGAGTCCAGGAATTAAACGAAACTCCGCCAACATTTTATGCACCTAACCAATACAAAGGGTGGAGATTACAACCTCAAAAGTTAATCAGACTTATGCAGATTTTTGCAGTCATAAACAGCTCTTGCCTGGTTTCGCTGTCGACCCATGAGCAGGACACAAAGCACGTACAGCACTTCCACCTTATACATGATCTCATGAACAATCTTCATGGACTGTGGCAAGCGATGTCTCAGCGGGATGGTGGCCAACGTACTCTCATCGGACGACTCTGAGGGAAATTTATTTTAAATGCCATTATATTTCAGTTTGAAAGAATAAAAAAAAAAATCTACATATTTTGTAGTTTCTACAAATATCTAAAAGAAAAAAAACATTGATTGCAATATCAATAATGAATGAATTTGTCGTCAAATACTACTAACAATCACCCATGATAGAGCAGAAAATCTGTATATTAAGAAGATTTCTGAATAATCTAAGATTCAGAATCTAATTAAGCTTAGCATCCAAAAATAAGGTACATTTTACAACTATAAATAATTAAAATATATAATTTGTTTTTACAATTTTAGTGCATCATCAAAATACAAAACAAAAACATCTGATATGAAAAAACTATTTCAAAATATCTTGTTGTTTGTTTACTGCAAGCTCTAAAATAAAATAAAAAAGCAAAAATAGCAGGTGTATTTTAAAACTTGAAAATAGGTTCTGGACAAGGAATAAACATGTTATGTACTGGCACAATCGTTTAATCTCTTGTTATATTTAGATTTTCATTATTGACGCTGGAATGTTACCAGGATGTTTTACCTGTGCTGCTGTGCTCTGCTTCATCAGTTGCTATCTGCATAAGAGCATCCAGTACTAGCGTGTTGTCAAGCCAGGTGTACCATTCCTCCAGTTCCTGCAGAAAATTTGACGTTCCAGTTGCCTCAGACACCTTCCTTGTTGCCAATTTACAGAGACGCTCAATGAAGCCAGGAATGTTCAGCAGAGTGACTGGAAAACATTACATTATATCTTCATTATTCATAGCTTTAAACCCTACCCCATGAACAGATCCCTGTCAGAAATAACCTATTTAAGAGCTGCAATTTAACCATATAACAAATTGCCATTTACCAATAATCTTATTCTTCACAGATTTACCAATATTTGTGGTATCAGAGCCAATCCTCCCTATAACAACCAGGGGTAATATTATAACTAGGGATGCTCAGATCGATTGGCCGATAATCACATTTCACGACTCGATCAGTACACGTTAATCTGGCCGATCTCATGAACTGATCGCAAGTGTTTGTTTACAAGTTTACAAGCAGAGGAAGATGCGCCCGGTCTATGCATCAGCAGCGCTACAACACATGAGCAATGTTTCCAAATTGCAGTTTCAGTCATTTTTCTTGCCATTTTTAATCTGTTTTATCTATTTTCTTTTTGTAAAGCTGCTTCTGACCATTACATGTATACAACATCTTTAATTTATTATCTTAGGTTAAAAAAAAGGGCAGGGGCTCAAGCACCCAAAGCCCCCACCTCCGCACGCGCCTGCTTCTATGCATACATGATGTTGTAATTGATGCAGTATGTGGTCTGGCATTGTTATGTTGAAAAATGCAAGGTCTTCCCTGAATGAAACAACGTCTGAATGGGAGCATATGTTGTTCTAGAACTTGGATATACCTTTCAGCATTGATGGTGCCTCTCCAGATGTGCAAGCTGCCATCAGAAACGCAGCGTTTTGAACTGGGCGCTGATAACAACTTGGGTTGTCCCTGTTCTCTTTAGTCTGGATGACATGGTGTCCCAGTTTTCCAAAAAGAACTTCAAATTTTGATTTGTCTGACCACAGAACAGTCCACTTTAAATGAGCCTTGGTCCGAAGAAAATGCTTGCGCTTCAAGATCATGTTTAAATATGGCTTCTGTTTTGACTTTTAGCTGGATATGGCAAATAGCACGGTGGATTGTGTTCACCAACAATGTTTTCTGGAAGTAGTCCTGAGCCCATATTGTGATTTCTATTAGAGTAGCATTCCTGTTTGTGGATGCAGTGCCGTCTAAGGGCACGAAGATCACAGGCATCCAGTATGGTTTTCCAGCCTTGACCCTTACACACAGACACTGTTCCAGATTCTCTGAATCTTTGGATGATATTATGCAATGTAGATGGTGATAACTTCAAGCTATTTGCAATTTTTTTTGGTGAGAAACCCCTTTCTGATGTTGTTTCACTATTTTTTAGCACAGCATTGAAGAAATTGATGATCCTCTGCCCATCTTGACCTTTAAGAGACACTGCCACTCTGAGAGGCGCTTTTTATACCAAATCATGTTGCCAATTGACCTAATAAGTGGAAAATTGGTCCTCCAACTGTTTCTAATATGTACATTTGACCTTTCTAGCCTGTTATTGCTACCTGTCCCAACTTTTTTGGAATGTGTAGCTGTCTTGAAATCCGAAATGAGCCAACAATTGGCCTGATTTTTTTTTATTTCTCAACATTTCTTTCAATATTTGATAGGTTATCTATATTCTATTGTAAATAAAATAAAAATTTATGAGATTTGTAAATTATTGCACTCCTTTTTTATTCACAATTTGTACAGTGTCCCAACCTATTTGGAAAAAGGGTTTGTAAAAGAAATAAGACTTTCTCCAGAAAAAAAAACATAATAGGAAAACTGTTAAACATCACTTGGGAAATATTTGAAAAATAAATCAAATTCACAGGACAGCTATTAAACTTGTCTTTAACTGTATATTTAATCCATGGTGTTAAGCCAAAAAGTATAATGATATTTTACCTCATTTAATTTCTGCATATTACGCTATTATTTTTTATACGCTAAATCTTTTTTTTGCCCATTTTAATTATCCTGTAATTTTTTTTTCATTAATTTGATTTCTGACTGTTTCAACTCACTGTTGTTTGTTGCATTTTTTTTACAACGTTTTGCTTTGGGCCTCTAAAAAGTCTAGGATAGACTAGATCAGCACTAAATCAAATCACAATTAGTGGATGACCTACCCTGGTTGACTTCTGCACGCGAGGGGCTGGTGTTGCGTTTTTGCTGTGCGTTTTTAGCCAGAAGTGTGTGTTTGTCATCATTACCCACATCAGGCTCAGATATGGTGACTGAGAGAATCCGACAGAAGTTGGCGAGCTGCTGCTGGTCAAAGCTCTGAACCAGCCCCGACAGATTTGGGATCCACTCCAGCTGTATCATTTCCTGTTATGTACCATCAAACACCATCAGATAAATATAGTGACATTTGGCATAAATATCACTATTCGTTTTAAGGCTCCGTATCGATTTTGTAAATAAGATGAACATCATGTTAAATCTAGTTGTAGTAAAATGTATTATACAACATTATTAAAGAAATTAAGGTTGGCCAGCTGTATCCCCTAATTTATATTTTTTTGTTGGTTTGAGCTTCAAGATATATTGCATATAAAATCTGTACCATCTATCGCTAGATTTAAAAATATTCTTAAGTCTGTCTATTTACTACAGTGCACAAGTTTTAATTATGGTTTATATTATTTTTGAGTGTGTGTGTGTGTGTGTGTGTGTGTTGTGATATGTATTTTTTCTGTAACTCTGTCTTATATGCTGGCTGTATTGACCAGGACTTCCTGGTAGAAGAGAGATTGTACCTCAGTGGGACTTTCCTGGTTACATAAGTAAATAAATAAATACATTTTGGTTGTTTACATTTCAGCAGAAATCAAGTTCAATTTTATTTCAAGAACCAACATTTATTTTATTTTACCAATACCTATGGGTTGTATATGTAGCTGTATATCAGTGTCAAATTATTATATATTTTTTAGTTTTAGTCATAAAACATTTTTTTTGGTTTTTCGACTTTAGATTTATTTTTATTACTTATTGTTTCATTTTATTAATATTACCATCCACAGTTTATCATCTGAATAT
>CAIGQZ010032461.1:8033342-8068331 GCA_903798205.1 Danio tinwini | reverse complement strand
ACACACACACACACACACACACACACACACACACACACACACACACACACACACACACACACACACACACACTAAGATGTCCATACCATTAAAGGTCCATACCACTAAATAAATATCTAAAGGGAAAATTAATAAGGAATTATTCAAGTTGATCATATAAATCATTACAATACATATAAACACATCATTTGTATTTTTTATTTTTACATTTTGCTGGTATAAAAATAAAAACCAAAGACTTTAAGTACATCAAATTAAAATAAAGTAAACATAAAATTAAAAAGCATTTATTCCCATTTTCCACACAATTGCACAATGAAATCAACACAATTTCAGTTTCCTTATTTTCTATCAAATACTTTTTGCTCTTTTATGATTGCTTTATGTTTGCACAAAGATATATACACTAGATATTGCATACAGAGCCTGAGTATGCGTCAGTAGCGCCGCCACAGTTGTGCAGTGCTCCCAGGACAAAAGTCATTCAACCACACTAGTCAAGACCAAAGCCAATGTGAAGATGCTGAATTTAGCGCTGTGTACGAGTGTAGTAACAAACAAACAAAGATAACAAAGCACAAATGCAGAACATTTCATAGGTAAGATTTCGGGGTTTTTTTTTAAGTTTTTGTATGTTACAAATTTTTGTGATAAAAAAGTAACATTATTGATGATAGTACAGTTTCTTACTGCACTGTCCATAAGGAAAAGTAGCACCAACTTGCTCTAAATTCTAGGCTTATGCTAGTTTTGTTAAATACAAACAGCAAGCAATGTAAATGAAACATTACAACAAGATGCTGCAGTGCTAGAAACTTTATTATAATTATTGTCAGCTAAGTGAACGAGTCGTTCATAGCGGAGATTCATTCCCAAACAAATCATTCCGTCCGTAAAAATGAGAAGTGAAAGCAGGAGAGGGGGTGTGTTTCAGGACATGGATTAGATCAGATTTAACAGGGAGGAAGGATAATACATTTTCATGCACACAAACACTCGCTCTTTGTCAGCAATGCCCATGTGGTCACTTATCCATCAATGTAGAAAAGTGATGTAAAATTATAATTTTTGTCATTTAAAAAAAATATTTGCATACTGACTACCAGAAAAACGATCATAGATATATGTATATATGTGTATATATCTCTGGCTCTGAATGGCCAGTCCACTGCACTTTGATCCTGCATTTATTTCAAAGGAGCGCTATCCTGTACTAAAATGGCAGCTCTATTGATGCATTCCTTCCAATAGACAACAACAGGCTAGGCGATGTCTAATGTAAATATCTATGATGTTTGCACTATCGACCAGTTTATATGTAGTTTTCCAAAGTAATGCATCCCGTCCATTACGGCAATAAAAAAAACATGACATTAAAACAATGTTCACTTTTTACAAAAAAGCAATAAACAACCAAAATGGCACAATTACAAAATAATTAATTCCACTTCAGACGTACAATGCCAAAGTACTAGACAAAGTACTGTGGTCTAAAACACACACACAAAGACCTTTACTTATCTTCTTAAGTGTCTCATAGGTCTGTTTTATGCTAGTCCTCAAAGCTGGACTCCTCTGCCAGATAAAAATAAGCATTCATAGTCTCTCGTAGTCCTTCACTGACCAGACTCTCCTGACCCATTCCCTTTAACTGCCTCTTAATCATCGACCTGATGAGAAACACTAAAATTACTTCTGAGGTAACAATTCGAAACCCATTCAAGCATCCTACTAGAAAACATGGAAATTGTGATCCAAATAAAACTTACGTGGACAAATCTGTCCAGTTGAAAGTGGACATCTGTGCTGCTACTGGTGACGGGCTGTGAGCCGCAGTTAGGATAGAGTCATGAAGTCTGCAAGGCTCAGTCAGATGACAGTATGAACCAACAGAAGATCCTGTCAATTGGAGAAATTCTGATGTTTTTGTCTGTCTCAAATGCTACACTCAAAGAAATATTTTTGCTGCTTGTTCAAATTGCTTATTTAAAATGAGCTGATACAACACAATTCTTGAGTTTTTTGGGACAACTTAATTATTTGATGTTCAATCAACTTAAAATTGTAAAAAAGAAAACTGCAACTACGTTTACATGGACATTAATAATCAAATTATTTGCCTTATTCTGATTAAGACAATAATATAATTGTGTTTACATGAGTTGCTTTTTGAATGTTCCTTTCATGATCCCGTTTTACATGTTATAGCACATAATTCGATTAACGTTGTTGCATCACTGTGCTGTCCACATTTCCTCTGGAGTTTCATGTAATTTTGGGTGTTTAATTTTTAATTTGTCGTCTTTAACTGCAGTTTGGCACTTTCTCTTTCATTTAGGAACATTTCATGCATGCGCCCCACGACAAACGAGATATTGGATGCGAGTATGAACTGCTGAAAGAGTGTTGTTTTAATAGAATTTTATACCGCACTCCGTTTGGGGAAAAACTCTCAGCATTTGGCGATGCTGGTGTCTGTGGTCCTTCACTGAGTCGGTAGGTGCAGAAAATAGTGTCAGACAGCTGTGTGTGTATACGCTGTCCTGTCGCAAAATGCATTGAAAATTCAACACGAAGGTAATAGTTTGATTGCTGTGTTTACATGTCTGTGCTGGACTTCAATAATGCAACTAAAATCGACATACTCCACATGTTTTAATCCGATTTCTGTTTAATTAGATTAGGACCTTAATCGTATTAAATGAATCAAAAATCAGTGTTTACATGGTAGACTCTTAATCAGAGTAATGTCTTAATCGAATTAAAGTCAGATTATTGGTGTCCATGTAAACATACTTACTGTTAACTTATTCAATCGGTGTTGGGATGACATGAAGAAATTGTGTGGATCCCAGCATTTTTTACAGTGTATGTTTATTTTGTTAGCTTTAATTCAAAATGGACTGTCTTTTGAAGGTGGAACGACCTAAAAGACCCTTTCACACCAAAAAGAATAAGTTTAAAATTGCATTTATATTAGCATCCACATCAATTCATCATATTGCTGAAGACTGATTGATTATGACTGACAGCAAATATTATTGTTTTTAATCATTTTTGAGGAAAAAAAGATTACAACAATGACTTTTAGAATTAATTTTAGAACAAAGTATATATTTATCTCTATATTTATCATGAGCCTGATAAATCCTTGCTTACAACAAACATTCCCCAGAACTTTAATTTTAAGTTCTCTTAAATTTACGAACAAACTTTCTTTAAGTTTATTCATCATGTTCTCAAAATGTCACTGCAGGAACATTATTTATACATAGCTCATGTAGTGTTTCCACTTTTAAAATGTAAATAGACATCTAACATTTTTTATCACATGTTTCAGAAAGTGCAAAGAACTTTCAAAAGTAACTGACGTTATTTTTGCAAAATAATACAGAGGAATGTTCTCTTAAAGGGGCGATGTGTAAGAATTGTTACATTTAAATAATATTTTTTTCATTGGGAATGTATGAACAGTTTGTTAAAAAAAAGAAAGAAAAAAACATAAAAGATTCCCCAAATATCTTAGGTCAGTGTTTCTCAACCACGGTCCTGGAGGACCACCAAGTCTGCACATTTTCCATGTCTCTCTAACCAAATCAAAGTCTCTTTAAGGCAGGTCATTTCACTCGGCAGCCTTCTTTGAAACACCTCTCGTGCAGTATACTCTGGCATTCTGTATGAATGGGTGAAACATCAAATTCTCCAAAACTGTTTGCTAAGCTTACGATTACATATTTGGAACCACCAAAAAATTAAACAACAACTGTCTCTTAAGTTTTGCTTCTAAACGTTCAAATCACACAAAATTGGCATATTTTCAGGTAGCCCAAGATAATGCACATGCGCACGCGAAAGGAAGGAGATCGTGACACCAACCTCATTTATGGCCGTGTTACACATTATCATCCGCTGAATAATTCTTCGTCAGATTGCGCTGGTCTTCTGAAGTAATTCACAACTTGGTCTTGATGGCGAATCTCCTCCAGAAATGACAGCGATTCTTTGTTTTTAAGTTTTTGGGCGTTTGAGTAACTGCTGTCGTGATTTGAGAAGATGGACTGTACCTCGGGTTCGTTTCATACAAATTACAAAACCAAAAAGTTGTTTTTAAGTGCACTTGCTTTATTTAAAAGCACATATTTCAAGCTTTATTTGGACATATTTCTTATATCTGTGAAGCAAGTATTCACTGATATTCCAGTGCGTTTGTTTACCACCAAACTGTTGCAAAAGCACACGTCTGGTCCAAGCTTTTCCCCCAGAGAAACGTTAGTCTACATCAATCGATGATTGGCTCCTGTACTAGTAGGTAGGGCTTCATTCGCCATATTAACCGTTACACTTTTCCCTATTCAAAACTATACAAGTGACATGTCTTGTGTATTCTAGTCATTGACCAAGCACACCTGATTCAGATCATAAGCTCATTAGCAGAGACTGAAAGACTTGTAATGGGTGTAACAAAGAAAGGAGACATCAAAAACATGCAGTGTTGGTGGGCCTCCAGGAATGTGGTTAAGAAACACTGTCTTAGGTTGTCTATAAAATACTCCAGACTAATTTTGGTAGCACTTTACAGTATTTACTGTGCATGTATACCTCAAAAAAGTACTGGGTCTGATACCGGGTTACGGTTAGGTTCAAGTGTAGATTTAGGAATAGTAGTTGTAACCCAGTTTATGCAATGAAAATGTTACAGTAAGAACAGTAATGTGTTGTGTGTAATGTAATGTAATGTGCATGTAAAATAAAATGATCCACTGATTTCAATGTTAAAGTCTCTCTGTATGTGTTTTGAAAAAGACACACACTCCCAAAATACTACTGTGTACTGAAAATTCAATAGCAACATTTCCACTGTTGGGCTAGTAAAAAAAATGCTAACTGCAGTTCACTTAATGACCACCAGTGTTGCAAATAATAAAAGCGTTTCAATTCTACATCATAGTAGCTCTTTTAATGTTCGTCTAAGCAAAAAGGATGTATTTATTTTGAAAAAGTTTTGAATGTTGTTGAATGTTGATTGCAAAAGCAAGTCCTGAGAATATATTATTTATAGCTGGATAAGATTTTGCTACTTTGTGCTCACGTGAGTAATAGTCCACCAGCTGGGAGAGAGTGCAGAAGGGGTGGTTTTGTTGGATGTAGAACCAGCCGTTGTGGAGTTGATAGATTTTGTAGTGCAGTACGGTGTGCATTTGTCCACTGTGTTGGCGCACTGACAGTGAATACAAACCTACAAGCAATGGAAATACATGTTTTATGGTTACGAAATCCAGTTAAAAATAAAAAAAAACATGGCTTGGGAGATTGCTTGGGAGCACTGACTAACCAGGGAATGACTGGCTTTCACGAATCAGAAAACATCCAGAGTAGTTTTGAGGCAGCATTAGAAGTTGTTCTGCATTTTTCCTGGAGATCCCTTCAAAAAACCACCTTAATCCAAACACATAAGGCAATAATAGACACAGTCCCACCGTTTTCTAAACCTCTCAACTAACATTGATCACATATTAGAATATGATTCAATTAACTTCATGATTGAATTGATGATACTACTTAACAATATTTTTCTCTTACCATCATCATCATTTATATTGATATATTGAACAACAGTAGAGAAAACGGAAATATTAGAAAGACAGAAATGTTATGCTAACACAGGCATTATAAAAATGTTTTAGCGTTTGTAATTTTGTGCTTATACAGTGGGTACAGAAACCCCCCTAAATCTTTCACTCTTTATTGCAGCCATTTGCTAAAGTTCAATTTCCTTACTAATGTGCACACAGCATGCCCATATTGACAGAAAAACATAGAATTGTTGATATTTTTGCAGATTTATTGAAAAAGAAAAACAGAAATATCACATGGTCTTAAGTATTCAGACCATTTGCTCAGTAAAAATAGTAAAAGCACCCTTTTGATCTAAAACAGCCATGAGTCTTTTTGGGAAAAATGCAACAAGTTTTTCACACCTGGATTTGGGAATCCTCTGCCATTCCTCCTTGCAGATCCTCTCCAGTTCTGTCAGGAAGGAGGGTAAACGTTGGTGGACAGCCGTTTTCAGGTCTCTCCAGTGATGCTCAGTTGGGTTTAAGTTAGGGCTCTGCCTAAGCCCTTCAAGAACAGTGATAGAGTAGTTAGAGTCATTGTCTTGTTGGCAGGTAGACCTTTAGCCCAGTCTGAGGTCCTGAGAACTTTGGAGAAGGTTTTCGTCCAGGATATCCCTGTACTTGACCGCATTCATCTTTCCCTTGATTGCAACCAGTCGTCCTGTCCCTGCAGCCGAAAAACCCTGCACAGCATGATGCTGCCACCACCATGCTTCACTGTTGGGACTGTATTGGACAGGTAATTAGCAGTGCCTGGTTTTCTTCACACTTAGAATTAAGGCCAAAAAGTTGCATCTTAGTCTCATCAGGGCAGAGAACCTTATTTCTGACTAATTTAGCAAACTTCATGCTTTCAAGTGTCTTGCACTGAGAAGAGGCTACTGTCGGACCACTCTGCCATTAAGCTCTCCCTGGTGGAGGGCTGCAATGATGGTTGACTTTCTACAACATTCTCTCATCTCCCGACTGCATCTCTGGAGCTCAGCCACATTGATCTTGGAGTTCTTCACTTCACTCACCAAGACTCTTCTCCCCTGATAGCTCAGTTTGGCCAGACGGCAAGCTCTAGGAAGGGCTGTGGTCACCCCAAATGTCTTCCATTTAAGGATTAGAGAGATGTGTGGCTTTTCTAATTAAGTGCAATCTGTATAATCAAACTGAAGGAGGTCTGAATACGTTCTGTACCCACTGTATATATATGAAAAGTTAAATTTACAAAATAAGAGATAAGATAACTGATACATTTTTTTCTCAAATATCACACTTTAAAAAAGCTGGGTTATTGTAACCTATCATTGGGTCAAATACGGACAAACCCAACAGTTGTTTTTTAGAGTGCACGTTTAGAGTGAGTTTAGAGAGATGGTTAAGAATATGATTTATATAAAAATGACTAAAACAGGAAAATATTAAAAGAAGAGTAAAACAATACTCCTAAAACAGGAGTATTGAAGGGTTCAATTGTTAAAAAAATCTAAAAACACAGTTTTTTTTGCAGATGAACATAATATAATATAGAATATTAGAAAATAACAAAATATAATAAAGAAACAGTCTGAACATTACTAACTGGTTATGGACTTTGGAAACATAGAAGTGAGGAATGAAACGCTCATTGCCCATTGATGTGGAGCAAACCCTCAACATGTCATCATCTCTGTAACAGAAACAAACTCATTATGATTGAATTTAACAAAGACTTACGTATACTTGGTCTTCTACTGGTTTTATTTTTTATTACTAAACAGGACATTATCAGGATATTGACCTAAGCTGCAAGAAAAGATTACTTTAACAGTTATAATACTGAACAAAATACTTGTTGTGTTGCTTTATTGTATATAGCATGTTTAGATTAAATAAAAGTTTTAAACAAATAAACCTGCAAAAAGATGATAAAATACAATAGGTAAACCTTTACAGTAAAGTCTAATTAGTAAATATTAGTTAATGAAATAAAATCAACAGTTTAAAAAGGTCATAATATAGTTATGCTAAAGTTAACAACTGAAGTTTATAAGTTATTAACTCCATTTAATAAAATGATTGACATTTTTATTGTTATTAGGCATTAACTAAGAGATTTACACAACCTAAGATAATAAATACTTTTGTAATTGTCACTGCATTGACTTAAGTTCAATTAACTAATCTTACTGTATCTTACTGTACTTAGTTAACAAACAAAAGGCCTATAAATAGTGAGAGAATGTTCAATGTTGCAGGCCAGATTAACGTGAAAATTAGTTGAACATTTATTTTTAAGGTTTGAATATAAATGGTCTATTAAGCCTTCAAACACAACAATCTGAATATTCTTTAATAATAAATAAATATACAGAGTATTTTGAAGTGCCCATGATAATAAAATTACCCATGTTCACTATCACGATTCATGATATACAGTTTTATGCAAAAGCTTGGCCACCCCTGATCAAATCAGCAAAATCTTTTAAATCAGCCTTTCAAATCAGCAAATTCTTTTGGATATATTTTATACCCTAGGGAAAAAGCAGCATTTCAGTTCTGACATAACATTTATTTAATCAGATTCAATGCGATTTGTGTCATAACAAAAACAAGCAAATGCAAAAATTTGGGCACCCTAACAGAATAATGACGTTGATCTTTTGTACAGCCGCCTTTTGCTGAAATAACCGCCTGTAGATGCTTTTTATAGCCAAGGATAAGTCCCAGAATTCTTGCTGAAGGCATTTTGGACCATTCTTCCTTGCAAAATTTCCTTGCCGAGTGAGAACGGCCCTTTTCAAATCAATCCATAGATTTTTGATGATGTTTAAGTCTAGGAACTGGGATGGCCATTCTAGAATGTTGTATCATGTCTGACCATGAATTTTGAAAACATCCAACCCTGCCGTAACTTCCGCCTCTTGACTGATTGCTGAACATTGTTCTTCAGATTCTGCTGATTCTGAATGGAATCTATGCAACCTTTAACTTTGACAAGGTTTCCAGTACCTGTGCTTGCCATATATCCGCACAGCATGATGGTCCCTCTACCATATTTTACAGTAGGGAGCAGGTTCTTATCCTGCAATGCTGTGTTGTTTTTCCGCCATGCAAAGCACCTATAGTTGAGGCATCTGTCCACAGTAAATTTTTTTAAAATGATTCAAGCTTGTCTAGATGAGCCTTTGCATACCTCAAACAACTCTTCTTATTGGCAGAACACAGAAAAGTCTTCGTCAGCATCACCTTCCCTTGAGCTGTTCTTAGTGAATAGTGTGCTGAACTGTGGAACGATGTACAATGACATTATTAGCAGCAAGATGTTCCTGGAGCTCTTTGGAGGTGGTCTGTGGTTTGTCTGTGACCATTCTAGCCCTTCTTTGCCTTTGCCTTTTAGATATTTTTCTTGGTCTAGCACGTCTTTCCATCTCAAGAACTGTTCCTGAGGCCTTCCATTTTCTTACTATATTTCTGATGTGAAGATAGAGACTTTTAACCTTTGTGATAGTTTTTAAATCCTTCTTCTAATTCATGTTCATGAATTATCCTAGTTTTTAGTTCATTGGGAAGTTTTTATTGAGGTCTCCATGTTGCTATATTCAGGTTCACAATAAGGAGAAGCACAACTAGAAATCAGCTATCCTAAATATCGTTTTTCATGATTGTTGTACCTGTTTTAGGACTGTTAAGATTCGCTGAGTCACTCAAATCAATTTTGTGTGGTAGTCAATCAGCATTAAGTGACTGCAGGTTTTGAAATCCAAACAAAAGAGAGGGTGCCCAAACTTTTGCATAGCCTATGTTTCAGTTTCAATTTAATTTCTCACATCTCAGTACTGCTACACTACAGATGTCTGTCTGAAAAACATGACATTATCTAGCTTTCTCTAGAAACCAAAAGGCAATTCACTGCTGTCTTCTCTTATAAAGAGAGAGCACATTATTATGCAGCCACAGAGGGGTGCGCAAAGTTTTGCATAAAACTGTATTACATTATTGAATATCAAGATATGTCAAAACATACTCTTACTCTGATATAATGTTCAGCTTGTCTCCTAAAAATATGGTATGCTCATCAGACTTGAAAGGTGGTAAGTTGCACAAGGCCACCGCTGTGTGCAAGTGACTTCCTGAAGCTGAATTAAACCAGACGTACGTGAGGAATAAATATATACAAACAACGATGTGTTATTTATTTGTCATCTAAAACAAGAATGGTCATTTATGTAGAGCTAATATATTTAAGTGTATGATTACAAGTGTTTAATTATTCTCAAACCTTCATCAGGCAATAAGACAGTTTCCTCCAGTCTGTGAACATCAGATCGATGCCAGAATCTGCTTATTAGACAGCCCATGCTTATTTTATCACCATGTCTGATGGATTTATTCAAAGACCCCACAACCTGAAAATACAACTGAAAAAACAGCACTCCATTTAACAGTTCAATTTCACCTTAGGGCTGAACAATCGATATCACAATGTGTATGTCGGTAATGGTCACATCACAGGATATGCAATGTTGAGTTGATCAGCACAACAGTTGAGAATACATGAGATGTGTGGGTTCATATACCGATAACAGAGTTTGCATGTGTTTTAAAGGCATTTCAAGAGAGTGTAAAGCATTCAGGAACAAAGAAAGTACATTTATAACTTTAATGAAGAATAATTTTACTGAATTATTAAGACTATAAAGTGTTATTTTACATTTCATTATTCAATTTCTGTACCTGAATACTGTTTGACTTTATAGGGAAAACCACTTTTTTTTCTTTTTTCATTGCTCTATTGCATGGATCCCCAAACTAGGGCCCATGGGCCAAAGTTGGCCCACAGTGATCTTTGATTTGGCCCGCCATTCCATCTTATAAGATATGGGTTAGAGGTTACCATTTAAAATCTAATATAACCTTTTGTTTGTTTGTTTTACTGTTAAAAGCTAACTGAAATAAAAACATTTCAATTAAAGGGTGTGAATTAATCATATTTAGTTTAAATGTACATACTGTCACCTGACAGATGGAGGACAAAAAAAAGCAAAGGCAGATTCTGCTTGACTAGTGTATTCATCACGGAAATCCATGGTGTTATAAATGTGATTGTTTATTATATTATCGCAATAAGTTATCATTTTAAATGTTCCACTGCATTAGTTAATATGATTTAAAGTAATGTTTTCTATTTACTTTTAAATCTTATGAATTAACTTAGGAAATTACTCATGGCAACTTTAATGTAATATAGCTTGTTATAGTTACCTTCGGCCCACGGCTCACAATGATATTTGGCTTTTGGCCCTTTATACAAATATGTTTGGCCACCCCTGCTCTATTGTAATATTATTAGCTTGTTTTATTTGTTTATTATTTTATACATGATTCACACTCTTACAAAATCAACCTAATCAAATGTGATTTTTTTCCAAATAGCGCTATTCTGGTGAAGCTGTATTCACGTCGCAGAAAATCAAAATATCGCAATATATTGATACAAATATTTTTAATATTATTATAATATAATAATATTAATATAATTTTATTATTATAATATTATAATAATATTATTAGCCATTCATTGGAAACCGAAATCCGAAAATGCTTCCAAAAATCCTTCAGCAATGCTGTAAAAAATGGCATTACCAAAATTAACAATTAAATGAATGCATGGATGACAGATACCCCACTTTCAGAATCTAGACTTAAAGCTAGTCTACTGGTAAACTAACTAAACTAAATTGCATGCATGTGCTGTCACAAACAAAAATGTCAGTTCCATAGAATAGTTTCAAAATACTAATTTCTAAATCTTTTTTATAAAAGCTGCTTAAAGATATATTTCACCCAAAACTGAAATCTCTGCCATCACTTAAAATTCCTTCACTTGTTTTCAACTCAACAAATGACTTTGAGTTGTCTTTCTGTCTGTCTATCAATCAATGTATCGATCTATGGGTCAGTTTCACAAACAGGGCTTAACTTAAGCTAGTACTAGGCCTTGATTAAATTAAAGTAGATAATAAAAGGGATAGTTCACCCAAAAAAAATATTTACTCTGTTTACTCTCCCTCAGGTGGTTTCAAATCTTTAAGAGATTCTTTATTCTGTTTAACAAAAAGAATACCCATCCACCTAATATAGAAGTCAATGGTTACAGGTTTTCAGCTTTCTTCAAACTATCTATTATTAGTGTTCAACAGAAACTCTTAAAGATTTGGAACCACTTGAGTGAGAAAAAACCATGAGTAAGTTTTCATTTTTGGGTGAACTATCCCTTTCATTACCTAATTTAATCTCTCCCATCATTTATTACCTAATCCTCAATACCTAATCCTCATTACCACTTATTACTTTAATCTCTGCCATCACTTAAAGTTCCTTTACTTGTTTTAAACTTTGAGTTTGTGAGTTGTCTTTCTGTCTGTCTATCAATCAGTGTATCGATCTATGGGTCAGTTTCACAAACAGAGCTAACTTAAGCTAGGCCTTGATTAAATTACAGTAGTTAATGAAAGGGATAGTTCACCCAAAAATGTCAGTTTACTCATTGTTTACTCCCCCTCAAGTGGTTTCCAACCTTTAAGAGTCTCTTTATTCTGTAGAATTTTCAGCTTTCTTCAAAATATCTTCTTTAGTGTTCAACAGAATAAAGAAACTTTTAAAGGTTTGAAACCATTTGAGTCAGTGTAAACAGTGAGTAAATTTTCATTTTTGGGTAAACTATCCCATTATTGCCTAATTTAATCAAGGCCTAGTCCAGGCTTAAAGGTCACATGAAGTGCTTTGTAATGTGCATTTTTATTCGATGTTTGATGTAATCTCAACTGAAACACAACGAAAGGGTGAGACATAGTGTAGCTCCTCCTATTTTTAAAAAACAGCCAATAGTGTTTTGTTTTATCACCGCTCTGATGTGAATAAGCTTATAGATATCTTTAAAACTAACAATACTGATACTAAAATCTATACAAATTTCATTTCATGGAACCTTTAAGCCCTGTTTGTGAAACCGGCCTATAGAGCAATACATGGATTGATAGACAGATACACAGTCATGTGAAAAGGCTAAGACACCCTATTAAAATTAATTTTTTTCCACACTAGGAGTTTAAAAGAAATTAAATCTATTGCAGGTCTTAAAATTTGAAGTACATCATAACAAAACAATCCGGCACTGCTAATCAAATGCCTGAACTGATAATCAGCAGAAGTTTTAGCAGTTTGTTAATCTGGCCCTTGTGTGTGAACACTATGACTGTCCCACAGCTAAATTGGGTCATGTAACAAGACAATTATCTCAAACACAACAGTAGATACAACAGAACAGCTGAAAAGAAAAAAATGGATGTTTCAACAACAGTCATTGTGACAGAAATGCATACAGAAAAACTCCAGAACACCCCCAGAATGATCTGAGAGACTGATAAAAGTCATACAGAAAATGCTGACTTTAATTAATGTTAAACGTCAACCTAGAGGCATCTGAATCTTATGTTTGTCCCCAATGGCTTTCCTTTCTTGGCTCTATTTTGTTCAGTAAATAAAGCCACAGTGTGAAAGATCATGTGACATTGCTCATCTGCGCTTTTATCTTCCGAATTTTAAGCCCTGCCAAAGACCATATTAGTTTTTTAAAATGATTTCCTGATACAAAAAACACCCATTAGGTTCAGTAGGGTGTGCTAACTTCTTCACATAATTGCACAGACTATACAAATAGTTGCATAGAAAGATAGACAGACAGTCAGCTAGATGATAGTAGGAAGATGGAGATACAATGGCACACAGACAGACAGACAATCCACAAAGTCATAGAGACAGATAAACTCAGTCAGACGATTGACGGATGACAAACAGGCAGATGGAGATACAACGGACAACAGACAGAATCAAAGAGTCAGATGATAATTTCTTAAACGTTTAACCAGACTAAAGCACATATAAATACTTACTGTGTTCTGACAAAATCTTCTCAAATAAAATCCACTACCGGTATCCCATCTCTAGAATGCACAGCGGTGTTCATGTGACCTTCGTGCACTGTTGCTCGTGTGAAGTGCCTCGTGTTTTTACGAGTAGGAGTTGTGGTTAACAAAGCAATATGCAAATGAGATTTCCTGTGCCAACAGACTTCAGACGCTACCAATCCATAATCAAAACTATAATGAGAACCACACAACTACATATGAATGACTTAAAGACTGCACATGTGTGTATAAGTTACCTAAATGCAATATAAATGCACAAAGGAAATGTAGTGAGATGAATTCAAGCTGATCATTTCCTTAGCACCATTTAATTTTACAAGAGGATAAATATAGTTTAACCACAACGCCAAGGGTAAGGGTTGCTCAACAGAAAGTACATTTGTGGTCGGAAACTTCTCAAATCTCAATGATCTTCCAGCTCCTATGCCGTTGATAAACTGTTTCTTAAGAGATCCCGAAATTGATGTTTCAGTTGTACGTTCAGCAGTTTATTAAAAAGAAAAGATCAACAGTGTTATTTTTCCATGATATAACTTTATTTATTAACTGAGAATCAGTGGAGAGTGACACTATTTCATGTCCATGAAAGCTGTCATTCCATGTGTACATCGATTTATGCTCCGATTAAGAATAATAATGATGTTAAAAAAATGGTAAGGGGGTAAACGTACAAAAGAGAGATGCTACGTTCGTTTTGCATATTTAAAAATATTAAAAGTACAAATTAAATTGAAAATAAAGACCACCCCGAGTGTTTATCTCCTAATAGCTGATGTGTTTAGTAGTATCTTGTTAAGAGTTCTTATTATAAATACAACAAAAGTTAGCTCTTAAATATTAATTACATTCATTAGATAAACAGGGGAGTGACTTTGACAACAAAACATGAAAGACGGTTATTAAACAAGACAAAAAAAATGAAACAATATGACACCGTGAAGCAAGTTAAGCGCACAGGAAAGGTCACAGGTCACAGCATAAAACATAAAAGCTATTTTTTTTAAATGCGTGTGTTTTCCTTTAAGTGAGGTTCACTGTAATAATCGAAAACGAAGTGAATCAAATGCATCTCAAACCAGTTGGAAGACCCTCGCTGTTATTTATATATTAATCTTTCATTTGATCTGTTTTAATGACTGAAAATGTGGCTAGCGTGTAGTAACATCTTTATATATATATATATATATATTTATTCACTATGCATACCTTTAGTATATCACACATGTCTGCCTGTCTATTCATACAGCAGTAGCAGGAGGACATTTAGCAGGACACCTCCATGGTTTGTGGTCCAGAATTGGGCCCGTCCAGTGGGCTGTTGAGATTGCGGTTGCGGGATCCATCTGTGGAGGTGATGCTGGAGGATGAGGAGCGGGATCTGGACAGACGGGTCATGCCGGCTGCTGGTACTGTGGGTTGTAAAAGAGATTTTGTGATTATTTATGATATTGGTGGCTTCAGGGGGATAAAAAAACAAGCATCAAGCAAGAGGAAACCAAACTGAGAATGTAATAACAGATGATCACAGGTTTGTCTTGTGTCTTCTGCCTACGCACTGGTATAAATGTGAACATGAAAGCATTGCTGATGAAAGCAAATTACTTGCTGAGCACAGACGCATACGAGGCAAAGTAAAAACAACTCGTGCTGTCTGCAAAACTACAAAATAACTCCTAAATGATCATGAAAAATTTTTTATATATATATATACACACACAAAAATTTCTAATCTTTTTAACATAAAAAACATACACAAAACATAATAGAAGTAGAATGAAGAACACATGAAAAATAAAAATAAAACAAATCGAAACAACAGAATAAATAAATAAGAACTTTAGAGCAGGGGTTTCCAAACTTTTCAGCCCACGACCCTCAAAATAACAATGCCAGTGACTCGCGACCCCTAATATCCTCTGAGGTGGTTATAAATACAGAAAACTTGCATGCAACGAAGCACACACACCGATAGGCCCAATACTAATTTTCGTAAAAAAAATTTAAATGTATTTGAGTGCTGTAAATGTGCCAGAAACTTTAACCTGGCGCCATAAATTAATCTGCTGCATCTGACATTATTGCTGTGTCTTTAATATAATGTAATCACCCCAGAAATCGCAAGCCAATAGAACTAATAACTATAAGCTTCTATAGTAACTATATAGTATATAGTAACTATAAACTACTATTTTTCTCTTCAGTAGGTTATGGGTAGGGCCAGACATAATCTGCGGACATTTTTTGCTATTTCTGCAGAGAATTTTGTAAAAAATCTGCAGACTTATGCAGAATGATTTTGGGAGTATCAGAACTAAAAACTTAACATATGAAATAAAAAAATAACCCCTTTTTAACTTTTATTTAATGTTTACAATGCAAATCCAATTAGAACCACTTATTTGGTAGACAATACAAATTTCTCATATAATACTATAATACTACAAGACAGAAAATATACTTTACAAACTTTAATCTAAATAAATCATATGCACATTTTCATATTAGTCAATATTATTACAGAAATTAATTTAAAAACAGAATTAATATAAATTTACACACATTTACACAAGTAAATAAATAGACTCAATGATGGGCAAAAAATTTGTGGAAATCAGCGCATGCAGATTCCGTGTGGGCCTAGTTATGGGTAAAATATGGTAATTCTAATGGTTTAATAAAATTAATTAGATTTTTGGAAATCACCAAGCGACCCCCCTTAATCGTCTCGCAGCCCCCTGGGGGGGTTCCCGACCACCACTTTGGGAACCACTGCTTTAGAACATAGACAAAAAAAAAAAAAAAAAAAAAATGTAAATAAATATATAATTTGTATTGGCAACACTTTAGAATAACGGTCCATTAGGTAATGTTAGTTAATGTATTTACTAACATTAAGTATCAATAATCTTGTAAAGCATTAATTAATCATAGTTCAACATTTACTAATGCGTTATTAAAATCCAAATTTGTGCTTGTTAACAAGTTATGCACCGTAAGTTAACACAAACTAATATTATTTAACTTAAATAATGCTAACTTACATTAACAAAGATATAATAAATAGTAAATACATTAACTAATAGACCATTATTTTAAAGCGTTACCTTAAAGTGTTAAAGAGTTTTTTTGTTTTTGTTTTTTTAGAAAAAAGCCACACAGAGGCATTTCTACAAAACATATGTACCAAAAATACAAACAATAATAAAAGGACATAAAAACCAACAAATAAATGATACAATGAAGAATACATTAAAAATAATATTAAAACAAATTTGAAAAATAATAAATATCTACAATAAAAATATATCAAAACAATAAATAAATCAATATAAATATTCATAACTAAAATAGACAAAAGTTTTGTTTTTAATTTATTCTATTAAAACAAAAACAATAATAATCAATGTAGCAAGGTCTAGACAACTCAATAAATGTCTGCTGGAACTTGAAAAACTTTAGTAATTGTAGTGACAGACCGATATGTTGACAAGGCCGAAAAATATATATCAAACGTATGGCATCTGTAACAGTGGTGTTGTTGGAAAATGTATTTAGTGTATTAATATTATGTCATTGAACTAATTTAAGTGATGTTTCATTTAAATTCATGATACAATATTTATAATGAAAATAGAATTGTATTGTATATTGGCCACGTTCCCCATCAGCCATAAAAAAAAATAACATAGCGGTCGACCACACACATACAAAAAAGTCAAATAGCACCATGCGAATACTGTAAACATGAACACAGAAGAGAAGCATGCATATATAGAGCATTCACAATAACTCCTGGTTCACATTCAGATACCTGATTCACAGCTCAGATGACTGAGCAAAACATGAGGGACTGTTGGCAAACGTTGACGGGAAACAAACAGACAGAACAATAAGACATCTATTAAATACAGTAACATTTTCAACATAGTTCTGTTAAGGCTTCAATTACAGTCAGCGGCAGTTGTATTTTAAAATTGAATTTCCTCTGTAAATCCTGCAGGTTTTTTAATGGCCTCTGCAGGCTCTTAAATCACAAAAGCTTTTTTCTGCATTGACATTTTAAGCAGCTGAGCCTCGAGCTGCATTTAGAGCTTTTCACCCACAGAGGGCACCAAGAGGCTAAAACATGCCTTTCGAAAACTTTTTGTTTATATGAAGCCTGTTTCCACTATGGAATATATATTTATATACAGTGGTGTAAAGTAACAAATTACAAATACTCAAACAACTGTAATTGAGTAGTTTTTCTCAGGAATTGTACTTTACAAAGTAGTTTTAAAAATGCATACTTTTGTTTTCCCTTGAGTACATTTTTAGTTCTGTATTGGTACTTTTACTCCACTACTTTCCTTCAACCTGCAGTCACTACTTTATTTTTTCTTGTCTATGGGGATTAGAAAAATCAGACCTGTGATTTCTGTCCAATCAAATCGCACATAAAAGGTAAATTGCATCATAATGATCATAACTACCTCAAAACATGAGCGATTTAAAAATTGCAGCAAACTGTTTGAAAGCATTACAAGTGTCCAAAAAGATGTCCAAAATCTTTACACAAATTGACCCAGAGACTGTTTAGATGCATGATGTCACTGATGAGAAGTAGACGGATGTTTACTGTATGATGACCGAAATGGCCTTAAATACCCAGCAGGCACAAGACATCAACATGACGTCAGATTGACATTGTACCCCAAAGTTGTGGGGATGTTGCATTTTGTTTGGAAATGAAAATCAGGTTGACATCAGAACCCAATGTCAGGCTGACGCCAACATCTATCGTCCAACCTAAAAATCTACCAAATTTTGCCATACCTGACAAATAAATAGTATTCAGTATTTGACGTTAATATGTTGGATTTAAGCCACTTTCTAACACAACCTAAAATCAACGGAAAATCTGTGTAATTTGGCATCGTTATTAGACATCAAAATAACGTTGTTCTTAGACGGTGACTAGACATTGAATTTTGGTCACCTGACATCGCAACCTAAATCTAGTCTAACATTATCATCTTATGACGCTGTGTGCCTGCTGGGCAATAACTACAGTAAATGCACTACAGAATGTTACGTTTACACGCATCCACAAATTACATGCAAATGCATCAGCTTTTTTCATCAGGGTAATACTCACTACTCTTGAGTACTTTTGAAAGGTTTACTTTTTACTTATACTTTGAGTAAAATTTACAACAGATACTTTTACTCTACTTGCACTACATTTTTAGGCAAGTAATGGTACTTTTACTTAAGTATGATTTTTCAGTACTCTTTACACCACTGTGTATATATATATATATATATATATATATTTATATATATATATATATATATGTTTATACAGTTGAAGTCAGTAGGCCTCTTTTGAAGTTTGTTGTTCTTTTTCAAATATTTCCCAAATGATGTTTAACAGAGCAATGAATTAAAAAATATATATTACAGTATTTCCTATAATTAAACAGTATTAAACAGTATTTTTTCTTCTGAGGAAAGTCTTATTTGTTTCATTTTGGCTAGAAAGAAAGCAGTTTTAAAACCATTTTAAGATCAATATTATTAGCACCCTTAGGAAATATTTTTTTTCAATTGTCTACAGAACAAACCATGGTTATACAATGATTTGCCTTATTACCCCAACTAGCCTAAATTAACCTAGTTAGGCCTTTAAATTGCATTTTAAGCTGAATACTAGTATCTTGAAAAATATCTAGTAAAATATTGTACTGTCATTATGGCAAAGACGAAAGAAATCAGTTATTAAAAACGAGTTATTATTATTATTATTATTATTATTATCATATCCAGTTATTTTTAGGCCTTATTGTCATAATCCTTTTCTTTTAATTCTGACCTTTTGTAACTGCTGTGGTTAAAAAAAGTAAGATAAATAAAAGAATTATAGATATTATACATATTATTTTGTACCAGCAGGGCTGAAAAAAACTTAAATAAAATTATGAATTATGATTTTATACTGCACTATTCTGACCTTTTTTTATATACAGGGTGGGCCATTTATATGGATACACCTTAATAAATTACATAGACAATTGCCTTCAGATGACCCCAAAGATAAAGTGTAAGGGCGTCAGATCGGGAGACCTTGGGGCCATTCAACTGGCCCACGACGACCAATCCACTTTTCAGGAAACCATTCCCATTTCATTAAGGTGTATCCATATAAATGGCCCACCCTATATATTATAATCTTTTTGAACTAGTTTGGAATATCACAGTATGTTTTGATAGCACAATCTCAAGATAAGAATGACCAAAATTAGACTTCTTCTGATGTGACCCAGTTAAAAACTCTCCAGAGCTTTTGATGGCTTAATTGAAAAGTCTGGGATGAAAGTTACAAAGCCTTGTGCTCACATGGCAAGACACTGCAGGTGAACAGGGCTAAAAAGAACTAATACTTTTCACAGTGATTGATTATATAAAAAAAAAAATTTTGTAAAAAAAATCTAAATGATATTGAAATATGCAAATGAGGCATTATTTAAATATGCACTATTTGGCATATATTTCTAGCACAAAAATCTAAACAGTGGATTAAGTCAGGTTCACATTTTTTTGATATGAGTGTAAGATTTTTACAAAAAGAGAATAATTATTTTTACAATTTTTGCATAAAATAATGTTCAAATCTCTCTTCAACAGCCTAAAAATATACATATGTATTAAAATGTAAAGTTTGGCTTATGCAAGTGGTGTTAAAGTGGAGATTTATGACTTTAAGGAAAAAAGTGTGTTAGAAAAAAATCCAATATCTAAAAATAATATTGTAATTGAATATATAGACACAAACTAATCAGAGTGACACTTAAAAAAATGTTGTTGTTTTTCTCTGAAAATCTTAATGTAAAGCCCAAGAGTCCAAAATCTCATAATTGTCAGATACAAAACAATGTTCTTTGCCTGCAGCATCTCGCCTTAAAAACCTGGTTTGCCTCCAGACGTGACGTAAATTAATTTGAGATTGCAACAAGAACTGCACAGAAATGAAACAGCAAGTCTCTCTGGAGGAGAAGGAGGAGGAGAAGGTACGAGGTCAGAGAAAGGGTGACATCTTTTCACACTGAGCGCTGGCAGCACACCGAGCGCCAAAACCTGTCAACAAATATGTGAGGAGGCCTCATTCAGAACACATTGTGATTTTGCGCACGTCTGCCGCTTGGAAGGAAAACTAATCAACACGGAGCGAGTGGGAAGCGATGCGGAGCTGTGTGTGGTAAAAAAAAAAAGACAAGAAGAAATAAAAACAGTCTCCCCGAGCCGGATTTGTCTTGATAAAAGATGGCCATTAGTCATAGTGTTGTGCTGAATTGCTAATTAGCATAGCCTAGCGTCTGAGAAACATGGGTAAACAGATGCATGTTTACGGAGTAAGTTGACCCAGATTGCTCGGCAGATTAAACAAACATCTGAAGGCAGATTCACAGGTTAGGGAAAGTCAAGAGCTGAGGTAAACAGATAATAAAAATACTCACTGTAGCCCATTCCTTGTACAAAGTATTTAAAGGCTTCGGCCAGCTTTCCGGGCTGTTGGGAGAAAAGAGGATGTTCATTTATTCAAATTATAGCAGGCATTCACAATGGTGAAGATATGAGCAAAACGCAGGTGGTTAATGTGGTTTTCAAGGTTGTGAAATGGAGATGATACTAACCTGAACAACCTGAGGCAGACCTCCACAATCAGCCATCTGACACACACACACACACACACACACACACACACACACACACACACACACACACACACACACACACACACACACACACACACACACACACACACACACACACACACACACGCACACACGCACCCACACACACACACACACACACACACACACACACACACACACACACACACACACACACACACACACACACACACACACACACACACACACAAACAGACATGAGTAAAATAATGCACTGAGATACAAATATCACTGTGAAGATCAAAATATTACACTGCAGGTCAAGCAATGACGCTTTTTGGTAACACTTTACTTGAAGGGGTGTTCATAAGACTGCCATGAAATATTCATAAGCATGATATGACACATGTCTTGAATAGGAATTAGATGTTATACATGCTGTCATTCATCATGCAACTGTCAAAAAGTGTCATTAGCTCACATATGTCATTTTAAATGCAAAGGTGTTTGAGATGTTTTTGTCATGACAACTTGACTATCAAAACAACATAACTTGTCATAAAACTGTCATAAACATGACTTTCACAAGGCTAATATAATTGTTTCATGAATTTTACAACAGCATTGTTAATATTTTTGGGCCTCAACTACAGTGGTGCAAATTAAAATTGTCATTAAAACGTCATTAAATATTAATTACACTTTTAGAAAAAATATTTGTATTGTAGTATAGTATTGAGACTTTTACTAAAAACTCTTTACGGTAAATTCACTGAAACAAGTGCTCAGAAAAAGGTTAATGACAATAATAATGGCCTCATGGCAGTCATGTTTATAGCAGATTTATGACAAGTTTTGTTGTCTTGAAAACAAGTTGTAAAGACAAGACGGGCTACGATTTATTTTTTTATGTCAAGTTGTCATAACAAAGACATCTCAAACAATGTCATTTTTACATTTAAAATGACATAACTGGCTCATAAATTGAATTGTAAATTGAATTGACTGACACTTAATGGCAGATGCATTCATAATATCTCTATATTCAAGTCATATGTCATGATTATAAAGTTGACATGTCAGTGCCTCATGTCAGTATCATGAATACCCCCTTCAAGTAAAGCATCACTTCGCTTTTTTATTGCTTTCAGTCTAATGGAAAGAAGCATCCAAAACACACTTTTAAGTGTTTCGTTTGTCACACTCTATCAATTTGTCTGTAGATTTCAGTTACAATGCACATTTTTAAAGACATTTTGTTTTCTCAAAATGAGTTTTTTTTCTCCTGCACTGAGCCATAAATCTCCACTTTAGCTGCAGTTACATACACCAAAATGCAAGTTTTATTCATATCTGTATTCTAGAGGCTTTTACAGAGGGACATGATCGTACATAATTGGCCTGATTATGTACATTTTGTTGTTATTATTATTATGATGATGATGATCATCATCATTATCATCTAGAAAGTGTTTTTTTCTGGTTTGCGCACAAAAAGTGACTCCCAGAAATTATATTGGCTTGTTTGCAAAACAGATAACGGCCTCTGTAAAACACCTTTTACTCTAATATGGAACAATTTCAGATTTTTGGGCTAAAAATATAAGCAAATGGGTGCATATTTAATTAAATAAAGCCTCATTTGAATATTTAAACATAACAGTTTAAAAAACTTGCAATACAAAAACATTAGTAAGTATGGTGATAAATATTAGATATTTTTTCACCATTTTCACCTGCAGTGTCTTGTCTTAAATGCTGATGTTTTAGTTTTAAATACTTGTGTCATCTTACCTTCAGCAAGGTGGTCTTTGTCGGATTTAACCTTGAGTTGCATTCAACCTGTAACGCAAAATTATTCAAGAGGTTTAAAATATTCAAGGATTCAACAACAAGAACAAAAACTGCAGCAAAATGACCTTGTACTTCCAAACTTACCACAGCCTCCACAGCAGGGGAAGTGTCTCCAACCACCAGAAGAGCAGGGCATCTGCACAAAGATCAACAGCCAGTGATGAAAAACAACCAACGAATATATAAACAAACGAACAAACAAACAAACATAATTAAATCTATTATTTTTTAATAAATAAATATTTTATATAATTGATTAAATATTGAAAATAACACAATTAAAATGTTTTATTAATGGTCATAAAATAAAACAAGCTAAATAAAAAATATATAAATAAAATAAGCAAAATAAAATAAAATAAAATAAGCCAGTGGTGAAAAACAATCAGCTAATAAATAAATAAATAAACAAACAATCATAATTAAATCAATTATTTATTTATAAATATTTATTTTATATAATTAATTAAACATTAAAAAGAATACAATTAAAATGATCTATTAATTTACTAAATGGTAATAAAAATAAATAAATAAATAATAATAATAATAATAATAAAAAAATAATAATAAAATAAGCATAAGTAACAACATAACATAACTTAACAAAAATAAAATAAAATAAAGTATGGGTATAAACAAAACAAAAATAAAAAACAACAACAAAAACAAAAAATAAGCATGGCAAAAAACAAGAATAAAATAAAATAAAATAAAATATGCAGTGGTAAAACAATACAGAAATAATTGTGAAAAATTGTGAAAAACAAACAAATCATATCAAAATAAATACTTACGTCAGCGTCTTCACTATGTTCTCATTAAGACCAGCAATCGGCCTCTCGATTCCGAGGTCTTGACGCCTGTTCAAAACAAACACACAATTTAACAGGTCTGCTCCCACAAGTAATAACAAATACACATGATTAATTGAATGTAACATCACTTACGCATTGTATGAGCCGCAGAAGAGAGCCAGGTTGTCCTGGTTGATGTCCTGTGCGATGTGCAGGCGGTACGTCTGAATCAGCTCTTGGTTGTCAGTCAGTTCCTCCTAAATGACCCCAATAGCAAAAAAGCTGGCTCTAAAAAAAGCATCATGGGATTTATTGTTGCAACGTTATAGAGATTTACTCACAGTGCTGAAGTGATGCGCCATCACAATGTCCACAAGATTGCTTGTCCATCCAGTCAGCTAGAGAAAAGAAAGTAATAATAATCATAATAATATGTATATGGAAAATATCATAAACTGGGAATCATCACCTGCCTGTTCAAATAGTTTGCTCACCTTTTATTTTAGTTTACTTTAAATATTTTTTAAATTGTATTTATCACTGCATGTACATAAAAATTACATATTTGACTTCAAATGCTTTGATTTTACCATGCTTTTTTCACTGCAGACACCAATCACTAATTAATTTTAATTAGTTTTTTACCACTGCAACAAAAGACTTCTTGTATTTTTTGTTTAATTGAATTGAATTTAATGTTAAATTTATTTTAATGTTTAATTTATTGATTAATTTAATTTAACTTAATAGCTTTATTGTCTTTACCACTGCTGAAATACAAAATAATTATTGTAAATAATTATTGTTTTTTTAGCATTTTATTTTGTACCAAAAATGTGCTCCGGTTTCCCCCACAAGTCCAAAGACATGTGGTATAGATAAATTGGATAGGCTAAATTGTCCGTAGTGTATGTGTGTGAATGAGTGTGTAAGGAGGTTTCCCAGTGATGGGTTGCAGCTGGATGGGCATCCGCTGCGTAAAACATATGCTGGATAAGTTGGCGGTTCATTCCGTTGTGGGAACCCCTGATTAAAAAAGGGACTAAGCCGAAAAGAAAATGAGTGAAATATTATATTATATTATATTATATTATATTATATTATATTATATTATATTATATTATATTATATTATATTATATTATATTATATTATATACTATTATTTTATATTATATTATATTCAAAATTATATTACATTATATTATATTAAATACATTTTAAAAATATATTATTTTAGCATTTTTTTACCACTGCAAGCAAAACATAATTAGTTATACTTTTTATATATTATTTTTATAATTATTTTATTTTATTTAGATTAATAGTCCACCCAGTCAGATAGAGAAAAACCAAATCGAAATGAAATGAATGTGTAAAACAGCATAAACAGAGATCTGTCACCATCTGTTTGTTCAAAGAGTTTGCTCACCTTAGAAGCAGCCCAGTCTATCCAGCCCTCGGCACAGGGGTCTACATTGATCAAAACAAGTCCCTCGACCAGTGATGGATGAATCAGCTGCAGAAAGAGCGCAGGATTGAGCTTTTAATGAAGGCAACGAGTGGAGAGGGTCTAAAAAATGCATGCAGACACATCAGAAGAGGAGCTTTTAGTGGCTGAACTCAAAGCATCACCTTCAGCAGCCCCGACCGTCACTGGCATTAATCTTTCAATATGCCAGACTGCTACTTTATTATTGTTACTTTATTATGCCAGACTTTCATTTTATTACTGCTGATACAAAATAATTATTGTGTTTATATTTGCATTTACTTGTATTAAATTATATCTACTAATCTATAACTGTTTATTTTGGCTCCATCAGGTATGCCAGTCCCTCAATTGTATATGAAAATAAGAGGTTTTACTTTACAAGTAGCCAAGTAAATGTCAGTCATGTTTACCATACAAATGTTAATTGAAATGCATTGAAAAGCAAAAAACTGAGTTTCTAGACTAAATAACGACTGAGGAAATATATATTATATTATATTATATTATATTATATTATATTATATTATATTATTATTTGTAATTATTATTTTGTATTATGTATTTTAATTATTATTATTATTATAATTTTTTACTTTTTATTTATTTCTGTATTTTTTTCAATACTGCAATTTCTACACTTTTTTATTGTTTTTGTATTGTATTTGTATTTTGTATTGTAAATTGTATTGTTTTAGCACTGTATGAACAAAGGAATTATTGTATTATTCTTGCATTTTTTATTTATTTTTTATTTATTTGTTTTTTACCAATGCAGTTAAAAATATTTTAAATTGAATTTTATTTGTTTGCCATTTCTTTTGTTCTGCCATTTCTTGCCATTTTTTTATGTCTGGTTTTCAACACTTTTTAAAATCATTTTACTAAATTAATGTATTTAAAATTTATTTTACTTTTTGAATTCTTTCTATCTACCACTGCAGGTACTACTAATATAACATATATATATTTTTATTCAGTTTTATTTAATTTGTGTCTGACCACATGCAGTAGAAATGACACATGACATACACCAAAGAGTGAATGAGGAAAGAGAGCAGAGATATATTAATAGATGTCTTGCATAAAATAAATGCTGAATATATTCGGCCTGTTGGTGCGTCAGCGATGTTTAGACTTTGATCAATGGCTTGAAAAGCTTGAGGCTGCAGTATAATAAAAGTCCTGCAGTCACCGTCTCTGGGGATAATGCAGTTTTGCAGCACGGTTTTGACTCAGCTCTGAAAGGCCAGGTGGGGAATATATGATAAAGATATGTGATACTGCTGCTTGATAAAGGGCATGGACACACAAAAATGTGTCCCACCCTTTAAGTGTTTTTTTGTTAATTAACACTAACTACAAAAAAAATCATTGCTATTGTTTAAAATTAAATTAAATAAGTGGCCAGTGGTTAAAACAATCACCTAACAAATAAATAAACATAATTAAATTTATTATTTAGTAATACATAATTATTAATTATAATTTTGAAATATTGAAATTAATACAATTCAAATAATTTAATGAAGTGGTGATAAAATAAAATAAAACAAAATTAATATAAATAAAATTTAAATACACTTAAATAAGCTGTGGTTAAAACTATACTGAATATAATATATATATATATATATATATATTACCTTTGCAATTATAAAAATAAAAATAATAATCAAAATTAATAATTAATTAATTATTATTATTATTATATTAATTAATAATAATTCAAAAAATAAAAATAAAATAAAATAAAATAAGCGGTAAAAACAATACAGAAATAAAATAAAATGAAATAAAATAAAATACATAGTTTAAGTAATTGAAATTAAAAATATCAACTACAAAATGTACTAAAACTAAAAAACTTTATTAAAAAGAAATACAAGAAAAAAAATGAATAAAAACAAAAACATATAACAATTTCTTAAAATTAAAACTGAATATAGAAAAATAAATTCCAGTAAAAAAATATGAATATAGCAAATATAGCTATCAGGTAGTTATAGATGTATATTCTGTAATTTAATCTGTTATTTTATAATAAATATTATAATAAATATTATTTGTTAAACATCATATATGAATGGCTGAATAAAGAATTTACTTCCAAAAATGTGATATTCAAAAATATTTGTAATGGGTTAGTCAAAGTAAAACATTGAAATCAATCCGAGATAGCATATGCAAATTCTTTACAGTAACTTCACATTTCAGAGAGAGTTTTAAACATCTCTGTAGCTTTGCTAATAATCAACATCAGTAAGTCAGCAGTTGTTTTTTTTTTTTTGGGCAAAAACAGCTAACGTCAAACAGTTAAATTGTTGGCTTCCCTGGGCCTTGTTTACAGCAGAGAGACGCCACCATGTTGCTAAGGTTATGCCAGTGGGTTTGAGAGAGAATTCAGTTTTCTGCGCACATACTGAATGCTAATGTAGGGGATTCAGTTTCATAATAAAGAAAGAGAAAGAACGAGCTAGAAACAGAGACCTAAGGTTAAAGGGGTAGTTCACCAAAACAAAATTCGTTTACTCGCACTTCAGTGGTTCCAAACTTTTATTTTGTTTGAGTTTCTTTTATCAACTGAACACAAAATGTTGTATAAAAAAGTAATAATATATTAAAAAGATGTCATTTGACACCCATAGATACTGTGGAAGTCGATGGCAACTGGTTTCACACATTCTTTGTCTTTTTTGTTCAACAGAAGAAAGAAACTCAAACAGGTTTGGAAACAGTGTAGGATGACAAAATTATATCATAATTCAACTATTCATTTGCTTCCACTTTATATTAGGTGGCCTTAACTACTATGTACTTGCTTCAAATACGGGTAGGGTTAAGACTACATTTATACTATAATTCGCTTCGAATGTGACATCGTCGCAGTGTTTACGGAGGTGCGCTTTGGGTGCGCACAACATGCTTATAAATTAGCACACAGAATTTTTTTAAATAATAATAATTTCTTACATTTATTTATTTCTAGACACTCAAAGCGCTCTACACATTGGAGGGAATCTCCTCATCCACCACCATAATAGCATCCACCTGGATGATGTGACAGCAGCCATATTACACCATGTCTGTCAGGAGATGAAATTAATTATGATGAAGCTAATTATTATATGGGGATGGTTAGGAGGCCATGGTGGACAGAGGCCAGTAGGCAAATTTGGCCAGGATGCCGGGGTTTAACCCCTACTCTTTTTTGAAGGACATTCTTGGATTTTTACGACCACAGAGAGTCGGGACCTTGGTTTAACGTCTCATCCAAAAGACTACGCTCATTGAGCAGTATAGAGTCTTCTTAACTATACTGAGGCGTTTGTCCCACACAGACCATAGGTTGAGCGCCCCCTGCTGGTCTCACTAACACCACTTGTTTTTATTCTTGCCATAATAAAAAATATATTAGTATTAGTTCTGTTGTCATTAATATTTTAATAAACTTTAATAGATAGAACTGTCTGAGATATGAACAAAAGCAAGTGATGCATTAAAGTTTGATTAAAATTTTTTTGAATGGTTATAAAAATCTTTAAAAAGTCATTTATGAAAATAATTAGTTTAAAAATCTTGAATGATATTAATGACATGACGTAGTTCCAGAAACTTCCTACTTCTCTGTTTATCTATCTGACATCTGACTACGGTGGGTTTCTTTTGATCACTCCCTGTGGTTTAAAAAAATATCTCAATGGCAAATGCGTCAAGTATAAAAGCCTCGCACACTCAGCGCAGGTCTGAGGCTAAATCAGCCTTTAGAGACAGGTTTGGTGCTATGAGTAGGTTTAAGGATGGGTTAAGGTGTAAGGGATGGTCAACAATGTAATTAAAGATGTAATTACATGCAGGTATTTAATCAATTATAAGTACAATGTAAAACATGTATTTACACAGTAAGTACATTGTAACAAACGATTAATTTCAGTCTAAGTACATATTAGTTACCATCACCTAATATAAAGTGGGACCATTCATTGAATCAAACTGAAAAAAAGGACTTACAGCGAAGCGGGTTAAGATGTACGCTCCTGCGCCCACTCCAATGCCAATCACACTATTCACCCTGGACACAAACACATCCTTGGTCACTTTTCTGATGGCAGTTTTTCATCATTGTGTTTCCTACAGTGAAATACTGTAATTGGCTTAAACCGTGACAAACTGCCACCATGAGCACTTCTGTCAGGCAGAGTCCTTGCGATACAGCCGTGTTCAGACACACAGAGCTCACTGATGGATGTGCTGGAGGGTAATTCAGGACTAATGGAGCGCTCTGACTTTGATACTCACTTCAGCTGAGTCAGGACTGAGGGCAACATCTCTGCCAGCTCGTCCATTGTAGGATACAGGTACCTGAAAATCAACGAAGACAGAAAATGACATTAGATGACAAAATATTGGATAAAACCAAGATGGTGCAGTGAACGTGATTAATTCTGTAAGGAAACAGGGTGATCATTTCCTGCTTTCATGAGAAATTAGATTTTTTAGACAATTAGACAATTCTCATAATATTATTTTAATGTTGTTGAGAAATCCTAAGCTCAATGAGGTGCATTATCAGTCACCTTTGAAGAAGTATTGACATAACGGTCTTCTTTGCGTAATGCATATTTATTGGTTTGTATTGTACTGTTTGTCTTCTGTTGCTAATGGACCTAGTGTCTAGAAAAAAAGTGAAATATTGGTTTAATTAAATGTGTTATTTGTTTTCTTGGGGTGCAGTTTCCATAGTGTTGCTTTAGTGTGTCACATTTTCACATAAAAAGCTGCACATTTCAAAGCATTTTTTCTTTCAAATCTTGTGTTTTTACTCAAAAACCAGAAAATCTTACCGGTTTTGTCCAGTTATCAGATGAATTTTTGACGTTATTTGTGTCTAATCCTAAGGTAAGAATTAGTAGATTTCAAGTGACAGAAGAAAATACAAAGATGAGCTGGTTGTTCACTGCTAAATCAAAAAATAACAGAAAAGATTTCACAAATGATTTGGTAAAAAAAAGCTTGTTAACTTGAGTTTATTGTAAAGTTCTTTATAAAATAAGAAGGAATATTTGAAGGTTCATTCGTTTCATTCTTTTGAAGACTGTGGATTAAATGCTACATCTTAAATATTTGTTTCTATCCCTGAAACTGAAACTTTTGGTATGTGACTGCTTTTGATATTTTGAGAGCTGTGATACAAAAAGTGTGATACAAAATTATTTAGTTTTCATTATTAGTGGCCGATTACACTGAACATAATTTTTGTGTTGAAAGGGGCATCTTTTAAATGGTTTACCAATTGCGTTTTATCTGCCTGCTGCTACCCACGTTTTTGCCATTGCATGCTGTGCGCTTGCAGTTCAATCAACTCTGAGCGGAAAAAAACATGCTACGTCATTTGTGCCTTTTTTCATTGTCCAATCAAATGAAAGCAGAGGCGGGGTTTCCATTGAGGTGACACTAGGGTTTGTGTGGTCAAGATCACTACAGAGACTTTAAAAATGGAGGAAAGACAAGCAATCGAAATAGTACCAATATCAACAACGCTCGCGCACAATACAGCTGTGGTGCACCTTGCGTTTTTAAAACAGAAATATGCGTTCGGTGTAATCGGGCCATTAGAATGTCCCCTTTTTATATCAGAAGATACACAAATTTTAACAAAAAACTGAATGTAAGAATAGTTTATACACCAAAATAAAGTTGTTTGGCTTATTCAAAACAACAATAATTTGATCAGACAAGAATAAATGACATTTTAAAGAGGTGGTCCAATGCTGTTTCAAGCATTCAGAGTTATTAGGACTCTAATGCTTAAGCATGGGTCATGACTCGTGTTTCAAAATATTATACACAGTATTCAAATAGAAAACAGCTATTTTACAAATATTAAATAAAATTGTTCAAAATGTAGCTATTTTTGCTGTACTTTGGATCAGTGGTGGAAAAAGCGCCTTCAAAAAAATCATACTCAAGTAAAAGTACCATTACATGGCCAAAAGTGTAGAGCAAGTAAAGTAAAAGTATCTGTAAATATTACTCAAAATATGTGGAAAATGTAGCCCTTTTAAAAGTACTCAAGAGTAGTGAGTATTAAGCTGTGAAATGCTGGTGCGTTTATATCCAAATTATGCACGTGTGTGAAACATTCTGTAGTGCATTTAGTTATTGTTTAAGACTATTTGGCAAATTCACCCCAGCAGGCACAGGACATCAACATGACATCAAATTGACATTGTACCCCAATGCGTGGGACGTTGCATTTTGTTAGGTAATGAAAATCGGATTAACGTCAGAACCCAACGTCAGGCCGACATCAATATCCAATGTCGGACAGACTTTACATTTTGGTTACTTTCCAAAGTCATCTAAAAACAACTAAATATCAACGTCTAATGATGTTACAGCTTGACGATGTGGGGATGTTACCAATATGACATCTATCAGACGTTGGATTTTGGTTGCCATACCTGACCAATAAATGTCAGTATTTGATGTCAATATGACGTTGGTTTAAGATGTTGGCTCAACGTTGGATTTTGGTCACTTTCCAACACAAAATAAAATCAACAAATGAACATCATTTCAAGTCATTATTATACGTCAAAATAACAGTAGCTGCGTCCCAAATGGCACACTATGCACTATGCTCTTATGCACTATGTTCTTACGCACTTACACACTCAACAGTATAGTATATGTATGTAGTGTTGTCCCAAATGGAACACTAATGTTTTTTTTACTAAGCGGAAGTTCAAACCGTTTCCCTGATGAAAACTAAACTAACCAAACTATCAAATAATAACTGCCATTAGTGTAACCGCATTCTCCATTGGGAGGCGCTATAATCACTCTCGTAGGAGAATTTTGCTTTCACCATGCAAAATAAATAAAGTTATCCAACATGTGCGCCCGATAGCTCCACCCCTTCCGCTACGTGTGCAAAGATGCGGTCGTTAAGTGCGTGAAGTGTCCATCATTACACACTTCCTTTTACCAGCTGAATGAGTGCATCATCCGGGTAATTAAAGTGCACTTATTATTTTTAGAGTTTTCTGTGTAAACGCACTACTTACACTATTTATACTACAAAATGACGTAGAATAGTGCATAAGTATTCGATTTGGGACGCACCTAGTGTCCTTAGATGCTGGCGACCTAAATCTAACCTAATATTAATGTCTTATGACATTGTGTGTCTGCTGGGATCAAACTACTTAATAAAGAACAATTCCTGAGAAAAAATACAGCAATTTGAGTATCTGTATTTTGTTACTTTACACCACTGCTTTGGATCAATTAAAAGCAGCCTTGGTAAGCAGAAGTAACTTCTTTTAAAAAACATTACAAATCTTACTGTTTTGCAGCTGTGGATGTGTGTTTGTATAATGTCTTCAATGTACAAAATAGATTTATATATAATTTATGTTTTTGACAAAAAAAAGCATTCCTATTTTGTGAACAAATAAACCAACAACCAATAAAACAATATTTAAGAGTATTCTTTTTTCTACACCTTTATCCTGCCATTCTGTATTCTCATACTGAAGATTTTGGCTGTGCGGCTGTGGCATTTACCCTGTAGGAAATGGTGGACCTCCCTCCTGCTGTCCAGGAGCGTCAACATGAACCACAGCGAAGTGCTGAGTGATCTCCATCATGTCCTCAAAGTTGAACAGTGTGTTGAAGCAGGACTTGTCTGAAAACCACCCAAACACCATTATCATTCTAAGATTTACAAACAAGCACAATCCTGTCAGTCATTTCAATAGTTTTTCCACATACGGTTAAGGCCGATGTCATGGTAGGTCAAAATGACGGGACGATTGCCTTTAGGGCTGCCTCTCATGGTCACATGGAGCACACCGTGTGGCGTCTCAATGTCATGCTCCTGGAACAAAGGACAACAAGTCAAATACAGGCGATAAGATCTCTACACAAAATGCTTGTGGATTTACTATGCAACAAAGTTAGTGAAGTGTTGGTGCTGCTGCTTTCAGGAAGCATGTATTTGTGTGGTAAGTGATATCTCCCATGAGGCGACTTGGGCAGATGGTTGTAAGATCAATAGAAAGATCCAGAGAGAAGGCCAAGCAGCTGCAGACAGTCACGATTCGGTCCTATCACACATCAGTGTGGCTGCATTATCGGTATAGGCCTTAGAAATATTGATTCCATTGCATTACACACTAAACTTTGATTATTAATACAAAAACGTGTGAGGATTCAACTGACAATTAGTGAAATGATTCATATTGATTGTGTATATGAAATCTACTCTCTTAATGTAAGCAATAGAAATGTACAGCTGCTAGACACTAATATAAATGTATTTAAATGTTAAAAGGATAAACCATGGACTCTGCGCTATAATTTCTCTTCAGCCATCATCATCTACATCTGTTTAGGATGAAATCCAAAATCTATAATGTATCCCTCCAACAGCCCAATTGATGCAATAATACTGGAGTTATTTATTCTGCCATTAGATATGCAAGACACAGACTCACATTTTACACTACCATTAAAAAGTCAGGGTCAGTGAGATTTTTTAAACTGATGCTTCTATGCAACAAAAAGCATTAAATTGATAAAAAAAAATTGTCAATGAAAATATTTATAAGATTACAAAATATTTCTGGGCGGTCATTCCGCTGAGGTAACCCCTGATAAATAAGGGACTAAAAAGAAGGAAAATTAATGAATGAATATTTCTGTTTCAAGTAATTGCTGAATTTTTATTTTATCGAGTAATCCTGATTTTTTAAACACTGACAATAAGTAATGTATCATTCATGAAAGATCATATAACAGTGAAGAACTCTGAATTAAAAGTATTTAAAAAACACACTATAAATGGTGAAAATAATACAGGTTTTACATCTTACTGACCCTAAAATGGTAATATTTGTGACAAGCATATCTCTAAATAGAATCACTTCGTCTGATAAAATCAAAGATATCTATCAATATGGACAGCAGATGGATGCTTCTGGAGCCATTAATGGGAGTGGCTGCAGAACTATTACAATAGTGGCATCCAGACTCTATGACTTTGCAGATCTGTAACACACTGCAGCCTTCATGACAGACAGTCTCCCTGCACCGTCTGATTCATATTGTAAAAAAGCTAGAACGCAAAAAGGCTGAAATCACCAGTCACAATATAACTGGCTTCCTTTGTGCAACTCACAGGAGGTTACTGGAAGTTTCTTTATATATATAATTTGAGACAAAATAGTAAGCTTTGTTTGAAAAGAAATTCTCAAAAGACAGTCAATCCATCCATTAATCATCCAATTCAAATTCGTAATATGGAGGAGAACCTTTAGAATGATTTCTTTGCAGAGGAAGAGCCAATTGAGAGATTAAAGACATGCTCAAAAGATACTTGGGTAGAAAGTCTCAGCCCAATATATCTGCTGACATTAACAACTATAATTGTTTTAATGGTTTATTCACTCTTCATATTAGCAGAAGTAGATTGGGTTGTAACCAAGAGTGCAAACTAGGGATGCTCATAATAACCGATTAATCTTTTTTTTTTTTGCGACTGACGTACCACACACATATATATGTATATGTGTGTGTGTGTGTACACTATATAT
>CAIGQZ010032461.1:7995740-8022914 GCA_903798205.1 Danio tinwini | reverse complement strand
TATATATATATATATATATATATATATATATTATTTACAACAACAAGAACAACATCAGGATAAACATAACAAAACCTTCTAAAACCTCTGTTGATGATCTCCTTTATTAAAAATAGATTATGTTCTATAAAATATAGACTATGTTCGCTGTAGGCTTTGCAAAGCTACCACTGTAAAAGCCAGTGTTACATTCAGAGTTGCTGTTTATGTTCACACATCTACATTACACATCAACTAAAGTTTAAAATATGATATCGTAGTGGACCACCCCTTTAATAATTTTTAAAACACATTTAACATTTGTGTATGGGTCAAAGAAGACTTCCAAAAAAGAGTTTTGCTTAAACTAAATAATTAAAGTATAATAATGCTTGCTCAGTTGTTTTCCCACCATGCATTGGAATGTGTTTTACCATGATTTACAGAAGACACCAAAATGGTATTTGGCATGTAACATTACAGTAGTTTATATACCAATTATCCATTTGCTACCAAAGAGGTTAAAAAAGTAAAACATAATTTAGTATGATCAATGTTCTTTAATATGGTGTTAGATAATCTCTGTATGTATACAGTGCTCAGCATATACGAGTACACCCCCCCACAAATCTCTCATTTACATTATTATTTTCTATAGGATGCTTTACAATATTAGATTTGTGCATATGCATTACTTTAGTCAGTACTGAAGCCAAAAATGGAGCTTATCTAACGAAATAACTTACAAAAATGGTAAAAAAATTAGCACACCCAAAATGGACCCTTTTCACAAGACTGTTAGGATGCATTTGACGGTCATCAGCATCCCAAATCCTTAAAAGTTTTTAATATTTTAATAAAAAAAAAACCTGTATGAACATTTATATGTATTTATGTATGTAGTATATCATACTTCAAATTACAAAAAACAAATTACAGTTTATGCGAGGCGTTTCTAATGCAGTGTCTATGGGGACAGGACAGTAAACTTGATGTTATTCTCTCCTCTGGCTGCCATCGTCAGTCTCACACTGTTTTTCTTTAATTATTTGAGCAAATAAGATTGTAAAAAATAATTTGTTGTATTTTCCCATTCACTCCGCTCCGTTTTCCCAACTATGACGACTTCTGCTACTGAGAAGCCCGGAAATGTAAAAAGGGTCGATTATATGTTAGGGAAAAATAAATAACAATTAAAAAAATAGCAAAAATCATGAATTGAAACATATTATCTCTTCATTTCTTAATGTTCTGTGACTGTAATAAATTTATCTGTTTAATAAATCAGTTTTGTTCAAATGCACCAATAAATATTACCTATATTCACTAGGAAATTAATACAAATATTCATTTCCAAAATTGGGTGTACACATGCTGAGCACTGTATATTTGTTATGCTGTTATAATCATTTCACCTATATTTGACATTTAATTTTCACAAATGCAAATAGAAACATTATAATATACATTTTACTTGCATTTAATATCATTTCTATGTATATCAAATGTTTTGTAAATGTACTTATTGAACAAACCAAAATGGAATGTTTTACCTTTGACTCGAAATGAATGTCTGAATTGTATTTTCTATTATTTATTTAAATAAGCTTTCAAAATAAAAGAAAAAAAGAAGTAAACCTATTTTCTGTGTCCATGGACACACTAATGTTTATTTCTTAATTGTTAACCACTGCAGTAAATGCTTGTGGTTTCAAAGCAGTTTGTGCTCAGTGAAGGAATTTTGTGTCCCTGCAGAGGTGCATTATAGTCTCATGTGAGCGATGTCTGATGTCTCTGTGAGTCTCGCTCTCTGATAGGTTATTGATCTGCCTTGCTTTCATTTATCAGTATATAAACCTGAAACATTGTATTCATTCAATAAGCTCTAGTGGCCACCATAGACAAACACAATCCGAGAAGCAACAGCCAGGGAAATCCAACACAACTGAGGCTGTAACATATAAGGTGATATAAACTCAGTAAATTAACAGAACAACATTTTCTTTGACAATGCTTTACTGTTACTGACATTTAGCATTTTTCTGCAGTAAAAACAAATCTTGAATAAACCCATTCCTATTATAGAAACTGACTGACTCAAATTGGCCAACTGCTGTTTAAGTTCATGAAGTAAAAATTTTATTACTGTAAAATATGCTTAATTACTGTAAAATATGGCCATAACAATAGTTTTATCAAAGATATTTTAATAAATTAAAGGAAACAACCATTTCACATAATTTACAAAAAAAAAAAAACAACAGTAAAAATGCTGAAATATGTCAATCGTTTTACAGTACAGTATTTGTGCTTTTGAAAATAGCATTAAACGTTTACTATTTAGATATTTGATATCTTAAAATGATAGAAATCGCTATACAAAAATATAAACATACCAAAATAGCTTAAAGAGACTCACATTCACTCATCCTCTTTTGTAGTTTGGAAAAACTTGAGGGTATTTTGAAGACCAGATAGTTATTGGTTTTCAACATACTTCAAAATATCTTCTTTTGTGCTCAACAGAAAAAAGAAACTCAAACTAATTTTAAACAAGAGGACAGAATTTTGGGATGAACTGTTCGTTTAAGTACTTGAGGGTTAAGAAGTTTTATTACTTATTGATGGGCTTCAGCTTCAGTGATAAATCAGATGTCAGTGATTCTCCATCTAAATGAGCAGTCATGCGGAGTAAGTCTTATCCCAGTGACCTTCAGGACACTAAAGGGTAAAATGGACAAACAGCCACTTGAAGGCCTGTTAAAGGGACAGTTCACCCTAAAATGAAAATTAACTCTCCCTCAAACATGTTTGAGTTTCTTTTTTTTGTTGAACGCAAAATAAGTTATTTTGAAAAGCGTAGGAAACCAGTAATCATTGACTTCCATAGTGAAAAACAAATACTGTGGAAATGAATGGCTATCATTTTCAAACAATTCTCAAAGTAACTTCTCTTGTGTTATTTTTTTATATAGAACAAAAGAAATGAAAAGAAACACAAACAGGTGAAGGGTGAGCTGCCCCTTTAAGACTGACAGCAAAAAAAATGTGAAATCAAATAAACATTGTTTAATAAAAGCAACTGAAAATGCATACAAAAAGAGAGGGAGTCAATAGGATTCTCCACATTTGGGAAACATTTTAACATTAATGATTAAAGGATTGAGCTGATTAAAGCTTAAGGTCATTAAAAAATAGAGATATTGTGTAATAAATTAATCTCTTCTCCTGGGTAATGTTTTCTTGCTATTTAAGATTATTTCCAGAATTATCTAATAAAATTAACGACACTGTATCAGAGTCAAGGATAAGACTTTGCTTACTCTGAGCTTCTGATGCCCTCTATAGGATGAAACGGTCTCTGAATAATAATGAAAATGTCGTGATGACTTGCAGTATTTGGTCGGTTAAGAAATGAAGGAAACATTAGTTCTTGAAAGGAGGTTTTAGACGCAATTAAAAGTATTTTGCCTAAAATTACATTATTACAAAATAATAAATATTGATCTACAAATAAATAAGCTAGTAAAAATAAATTAATAATGCTTATAATTATTATTAGTTTTTTTACTATTGTAATCAACATTAATACAACAACTACTACTATTACTAGTATTACTACTACTACTACTAATAATAACAACATTATCAAGTGGTCATATAAAATAGTACATCAATAAATAAGTTTATATGTAATTATTTACAATTGTGATATCCAAACAATATATTTTCTTACACTTTAAAAATATAATAATAAAATGTGTAATTAAAAATGTTAATTAAATTAAACAATAATACTAAACTACTAGTGTCAGTATTATGTATTATGTCAGTATTATATCCACTAAAAACCACACCCAGGTGTGCATGAATTGCTTTTTCTAACATAATTTCTAACACTGCTTTAGACAAAACCATATCAGACAGAAGAGGCATTTATGTCATACTGTTTTTTTGTTTTACATTAAAAGTTTAACAGCTGAAGAGTAAAATAAGCCGCATTACCCCTCATCGCCAGCAGAAAGCAGTCAATCCTCACACCTGCATCTCCTCCACATGTACAGTACTGTTCTGCGGCCCTCAGTGCTTGTGTGAGACTGGCTGGCCTGCTGTCAGCCCACCACCTGACTTAACACTTAATGTGTATACAGCCTTGCTGACTAAGGAATACTAAAGTCACTATATAATGTAGACTAGGTCATGCCTGAGTCTGAGCATGCTCACTTCAGCAGCTGCAGGCGCTATATTTAGCTCATCTGAGACCCTTGCACAGAACGAGGAGGATGGGATTGAAGACCAACCGTTTCCTCAATGCTACGAAGACATGAAATACGCTACTCATTAATGATGCACGCATCTATATTTTAAAAACATCAACCACCATCCTGTCATCCATTACACAGTGCAATGAATAATGTTCAATCTAAATAATCATGATATGATTAAAGGATTTTCAGGAAAATGCATTGTGTCTGAAGCACATTCTCAAATTTGAACACCTTTTTTTTTTAAGGTAAGACACTGCAAGCAAAACCTTTATGCAACAACTGTATTTTGTAAACAAACTACTACTACAGTTTTAAACATATCTTTATTTTAAAGGTTTTTACTGAGGGATTTGTTCATACATACAATGTTGTATGCTCTATACAACATTTTATTCAATAAAAAAGTGTGGAAAAATTATATTTTTAACTACTTGTGATATTTTCTGAATTATGGAGAGGTAAAAAGATTCCCAAAAAAATAAATATTATATTATTTATATATATTCAAGAGGTGTCAAGAGGTGTGAACCTACACTGGTCTCACGGTTCGGTTACGATTATCATGCTAGTGATTCGGTTCAATTCAATATCTCTGTGCACTGATGATGCTTTCCATAAACAATTTTAATATTTACTTGACGGAAAGGGCTGCGTTTGGCTCTAATGCACTGGCGCTGTTCACCGATGAGTGAAGCTGATAAAGGGCAGTGGCGATCACAGCTGATCCATGATAGACGTGGTGGAGAAAACTTGCTCTGCAGACACGCGTTCATGTCTGGATCCACAAGTATCGATGTATCAGCCGAGAGGAGAGGAAAAGTTACCTCACGCCAACAGGTCAAAGGTTCACAGTGAGTGAGTGAGAGAGAGCGAAAGAGCGAGAGAGAGAAAGAGAGATGGAGTTTAATTTCAGTTTCTCCATAAAGTAAAATAGGGGCTTCTGCTCTAACTATAGTGTATGTGAAAGACTGTCCAGCAAACACACACACAGTGAATTGTGCACAGTTTCTGCGTTTTTGAGTAGTTGGGAGTGTACACGCGCATGCTTCTCTTGGCTGCATTATGAATGGGTCTATATATATATATATATATATATATATATATATATAAAGGGAGTCTGAATACTTTCCATACGCACTGTATTTAATCAACTGGGGAAGTATGGTGATACCTTTTTTTTTTTTTTTTTTATAGTACGATTTCTTTACTTTATTAACCAGCAATGTCTTGCCTTAAAATGTATTCATTTTATTTAACAACAACAAAAAAAGATGCCAGAGCTGATTTCCTGATAAAAGTTATAACAGATTATCAAAGCAAAGATTCTCATAAGGTTTATTTCAACATCAAATTGTGATGGAAATAACACCTTTGATATGAAAATGTGAAGGTTGCAGCCTAAAATATACATAATTGGACATGCAAACCTCTAATCATCATCTAACTTTTATCTCCTCTACTAATAAAATGAATGCAAAATAAGCAAAGGTCTTACCTGGCAGTCAAAGTCTTGAAAGTTCTGAGAGTTCTGTTGGAGAAAGAGATGATAAACGCTTATTTCTTACTCAATGACTTGAATGAAAATGTCAGACAGTGTCAAAAATGTATCATATCATCCATTACTCTGTAGATTCTTCTGCTCTTTGTACTGGCACCACTAGATGGAGTGAGAGGTCAGTGATTGTCTCCTGTTCAACTCATTTAATGGCCTGTTTGACCCCAAAATTATATTTCTGTCATAATTAACTCACTCATTTAACATGTCATTTAAACCTGCCTGCTGTTATTTTTCATTGGAGCACAGAGATAATAATTGTCATAGTTTTCTAAGTCTCATGTTGTTCCAAACTTTGGAACAAAAATTCAGATATTTGTACCACAATTGAAAGTATTTTTGATAAACATGTTTATTTTAGGCTTTAATTCCCATATAAACATTTATTGACAAACAACGCATTCAATAAAGCATTTAAATCTGATCACAGAAGCTCAAGACTTTTTGTCTAACGTGTGAGAACCAATGAGATTCATTCCTGCAAGTCACATGATGTTTCAGCTTCTGCAGCAAAAAATGCAATTTGGTCTTGTGCACCAAGCAGGTATTCACCTTATTCTCCGCGTACGAGCGGGTGCAGCCATTTGAATCAGTTTGGCTCGAGACATCTGGTCTCATTCACTTCCATTCATTTTCAGACATTAAAACAGCTCGTTTTGCTGCATGGTGTTGCAAACTGATATTTTCTTATTAAATTATTCTGCTTTGTCTGTATAGTCGTGCAAACACTTGTTTGACCGTTTTTGCCGCTTATTGTTCCTAGTCATTTCTCCCATAGGCAACTGAATCAGAAGTTCTAAAAAAATTGCAAAAACGAGCACACTTCCACATTGAAGAATACGGTCAATAGAGCAGGCTGAGCTTCTGTTTATGTTTGCCAATCAATCTATATATGTACATTTGTTTATCATAAAAAAGAATTCATTTTTCTTTAGAAGACTTGGACCAAACCACTCATTTCATATATATATATATATATTTTTTTAAGTAAAGTTTTATAAACTAATCTCAAGAGTAGCATGTGATATGGTTGATGACAGCTGGTCTCCTATCTGCAATTATGGATAAACAAATCAAAACCAAATAAATAGCCTGTTTTACCTTACTTCCCTTATCTTTGTTTTTAAAGAGTCCCCCCGTCCACCCTATCTCCCCCTTTTCCTCCTTTAGCAGGGGGAGCTGTCGAGAACTACTTGATCTCTTGACCCCCTTACATGCTAATTGCGCAATTACTTCTGACCTCAGGATTCTCTCCCGGGACAGCTCACCCAAAAATTTGAATTCTGTAATCATTTACTCATCCTCCACTTGTTCTACAGCTGTATGAGTCTCTTCTGTTAAACGCAAATATATACTAAAGAATGTTGGTAAAATTATTTACTTCCATCATTTATTTTGTTCCTACTATGGATGTCAATGACTACTTTTTTTCCATCATTCTTTAGAATATATTGCTTACTGTTAAACACAGAAAAAACAAACTCAATTTTAGAAATGATTAGGTGTGAGGAAATGGTGAGGAAATAGTATTATGGGGTAAACTGTCTCGTTAGGGCAACAAGAGGTTGAGTAAATGATGACAATTTACAATTAAATATATTGCCTATGTTTCCCAATACTGGGTTGCAGCTGTAAGGACATCCACTGTGTAAAACATATGCTGTATAAGTTGGCGGTTCATTCCGCTGTGGCAACCCCTTATGAATAAAGGGACTAAGCTGAAGGAAAATGAATGAATGAATATATCGCCTAGATCTTCTATGCCATGTCAGGTCAGGGTGTGTTTACTACAGACATTACAATGTATTGCCATTAGAGAAAGCTGCGCAACACGCAAGCACCGTATTGCTTGTAGTAAACACACACATTGATCTGATGCAGAAGACTCTGGCGAACAAATTAGTTTTAAAATTTTTTGGGGCACATAAATGTGTTTTTGGAGCTTTGTATGATTACAGTTGAACTGCTAAAATCACATGGAATGTTTTGATTGCTTTCCTTTTCTGGACTTTGAACATCTCATGGTCAGTGCTTTCTATGGAGGATGAGAGAGCTCTCGGATTTCATCCAAAACATCTTCACCTGAGTCTCGAAAATGAACTAAAGTGTCAGGGGGTTGGAACAACTAGAGGGTGAATAATTAATAACAGCATTTAGCTGACACTATCTTTTTTCAAAATGTATAAACCTGAAGGAAAACAGATTTATATAATAAAAATCTATATAATAACAAAAAGAGAAATCAGATACTTTCTGCCTCCAGTATCAAATTAAGCAGATTAGAAGCAATAGATAACAAATTTTCATGATAAAGCAACTGAAAATACTTTCATTTGTTTCATACAGAGCCTGCAGTACAAAAATAAAATTACCCAATGAAAACCAAAGCCAAGAACTTTGAAGTTTCTACAGTTTTAAAAGCAGAAATTTGTGTGCATTAATGTAACTGAAGGTGAATTTATAATTGTGACGTCTTGTTTCTAACCACCATGCATTTCTTCAAGTCAGACATTGATTGTTTTGCCGCAGCATCAAGTTGAAGACACCTTTACCTCTTTTTTTTATTATTACTTGTCTTAAACCTCTTGCTGCCTCTGCGGATCTCTGTCTGAAAAGCCCTGCGCTATATGTATTAGCTCTTCCATTGATTTCCGAGGAGAGAGACAGAAGGCCCACCCATAAAACGCTTGTTTCTTGCCTCGTAAATTATACTGGCGGCTTTGCTCAGCGCTAATGGGTGCATGCCATTTACATTTCTATTTTTAGTGTTTTTGATATGGATGCAGTGTGGCAAAAGAAGGACGGCAAGATTTACACTGACAAACCCCAGAGAAGCAATGAGGAAGATTCCTGCCAACAGGGCCTACAGTAAGAACAATTATTACTGTGGTACAGAAATATCTTTCATTGTGCTGATTTCTTTTTTTTTTTTTGCATCTAAAACAAATCTGCCTTTTCTTTTTTCAGTTTCAGTCCTCCAGTCTTTCTCTTTTTTTTCAGCAATATTCCACCCCATCGGCCTCTTTTCCATCTCCTCTGGTTTTCTCTTGCCACAGTAACACTCACATGAATTATTCAGTTTGATGAAGTGAAGACAAACACAGGGGTAGAGAGGAACTTCGCGTCAGCTACAGGAAAACATAGAGATCTCTAATACAAGGTGCATGAACATCACTATACATTATAGATTGTAAGTAGTGAAGAGCTCTGCGGTGACTACAGACTTTATAGTGTGTTAGATCTTGCTCCTCATACATTTATGTGCATACAATGGCTAAAACCAGCAAATGCTTAGGTAAAATTGATATCTAGCTGATTTAAAAGATTTATATCAATTGATTCAGTAAAAATAAAAAGAACGACTTATGAGTTGGATAAGAAAAACTGGACAAAGGGAATATTACAATCTCCAGCTACTATAGCCTTTTATGATTTTGATCAAAAATAGGTCAACTTACACTACCTGACAAAGGTCTTGTCGCCTATCCAAGTTTCAGGAACAACAAATAATAACTTGATTTCTAGTTGGTCGTTTGGTATCAGAAGTGGGTTATATGAAAGGCAAAGGCCTCTAGATTACGCTTAATTTACCAAAATAAAACATGATCATGCCTTGATTTTTAATTATTTAATTAGGACAGTAAGGTCTGACTTTGCTTAGACAAGTATTATCACTTAACAGAAATAATGTACTGTATACGATATAAAGTCATGGTGCAGTGGAAAAAGAATTAATATTGTGTATGACTCCCATGAGCTTGGAGGACTGCATCCATACATCTCTGCAAAGACTCAAATAACTTTTTAATAAAGTCATCTGGAATGCCAAAGACAGCAATCTTGCAGGACGCCCAGAGTTTATTTGGATTCATCTTTAATGCCTCCTCTTTCATTTTATCCCAGACATGCTTAATAATGTTCATGTCTGGTGACTGTGCTGGCCAATCCTGAAGCACCTTGACCTTCTTTGCTTTCAGGAACTTTGATGTGGAGGCTAAAGTATGAGAAGGAGCGCTATCCTGCTGAAAAATTTGCCCTCTTCTGTGGTTTGTAATGTAATGGACAGCACAAATGTCTAGATACCTCAAGCTATTGGTGTTGCCATCCACTCTGCAGATCTCTCGCGCACGCCCATACTAAATGTAACCCCAAACCATGATTTTTCCATCACCAAACTTGACTGATTTCTGTGAGAATCCACACGGGTTCCAATAGGTCTTCTGCAGTATTTGTGATGACTGGGATGCAGTTCAACAGATGATTCATCAGAAAAATCAACTAGAAATCAAGTTATTATTTGTTGCTTTTACAACAGGAATCGACGACAAGACTTTTGTCAGGTAGTGTACACCTAATTAAAAACATACAATTTTCTAATTCAAAAATACTTCAGCTTATGGCCAGCATAATACAAAGAAAAAAAAATCTTATTTAAGAAAAGTTATGCATATACTGAACACTAACAGCCAAAAGGTAAGAATCCAAAACAAATAATCTCTATTTGCATAATTTGATGACCTTTCCATTGTTCTAAAATTAGGCACACAAAAAACTGCTATAGTTGTTAAAAAAAATGCTAGTGTGTATAAAAACCAGCCCAAGCTCTTTGGAAATGCATGACTCAGCCTTCATTTTTGCAAAATGTAAAATACATTTTGTTGCACATTTTAGATGACAAATACACTAGAGGGCGATGTCTACATTTTTTGCGAATTTGAAATACGCAACTTATGGTACAATTTGTTGTATGTTTTAGACACATCCCTCTTGTACAAGTCAAACAGAAGGCGTTACAGATCATTGTACAGATCACCAAGCAAACTACTGACATAAACCCTTCACTAAACAAAACCAAAAGTGTTTTCAAAAGCAAACATGAGAGAAAACGTCCTGCAACCTCATAGTTTTACCTTAATTTTACATAACTTTTATCTACTTTGTGAAACCCTGCTTGACTTGAGTTGAACCCGAGCGATCTGCATCCCAAGTACAATACCGTACAAAGTGAACTACTGAGCAAACTGAAAACACTGGAAAAGTTGTCCGTATGGAGATTGACAGGTGACGCAAACTTTATTATAAATAATGGACACCATTAAGTTCTTTTATGGTATTTATTTGGTCTTGTGCAATGAACTGCATAATAATCCTTTAGTCATCAATAATATGTCCTTGCAAATATAATTAGTGTGAAAAATAACAAAAATTGCAAGCGTCATACTGCTTACTATTGTTCGTTTTACCTATAAACTGCAGTCAAACATAGGTTTAAGTACATTTTTGCAGGCTAAAGCATGCATTTCCAATGAAGCTGTATTGATTAAAAACAGGTGATGTTCAAGACTGATGTCTGTTTTTCAAATCCAATGAAGATATGAATAATTAAAAAAATAAATCAAGATCTACGGTTTTGCTTTAATATTCAGTTTGCTTTAGCGATATCTTTGGCTACAGCTTGTTCTTGAGAGTGATAGGTACACAAGCATACAAGTGAGTGTGTTTGTGTCTTTGTGTCAGTCGGATGTTTCTGACATGTTTATCTCACCTTGTAGGTCAGCAGAGGCTTGATCTCAGTCAGCTGAACATCTTGTAGCTCATCCATCTTTGTGTTGGTCTGCACTACAACAAGAAAAAAAAAACATTTATCAAAACACAACAGACATAAAAACACAATTTCTAATTTATCTAATAAAACAGTTTACTGTATAGGGTTGTCAAAAATGTAATGTTTTATTGTACCCTTTTTTTCATGAAATTAGTCACACAGCATTTTTTATTGGATACATCCAGCAAGTAATCTAAGTAAACCATTAAATTGAAAAATAATTCTCTGAAAACTGTATGTTCTTTTTCAAGGTAAGTGTAGGTGTCTATAAACCAGGACAACTAATTCAGAATTAAAACACAGCAACATATACAACAATATCTTTACCTTGATTAAAGGCCTCATCCATCAAAATATTTTTTTAACAATACACTTGTCTGTTGTATTTCAGCTAAGAAACATATACTGTAAAAAAATAACCAAATATAAATTACTTCAGCGTGTTACATATAAAAAATTATGCTTTAAAAAACGTTATTCGTTTATATCTAACAAGCTGAAGTAGTTTGAAGTGTGTAATATTTGTCCACACAGCTGTGGGATGTTTTGATGTTTTGTTCAGTCTTTATTTCACACAGTGCAATGCAAGAGGGCTTGTACTCTTCAGAAACAAATCTGAAAATATGACAGAGCTTGTGTTTTAAAGTCAAACACATGCTAGAATGAATAATAATACTTTTCTGCTATCTGTGAAAACATCAGATTTTCTATACATTACAGCTTTATTTAGACTGATTTGAAGAAATTTGCTTACTCAATCATTAAACCGAAAAAGTTTTCTTGAGGTTAGGAGCTTAAATATTTGCAATTTAAATATTTGGAAATGTGAATGTGATAACAACAGATACTGGGAATCTAAAAGGCACAGTTTATTGTTCAGCTGGTTGAATTTTGCAAACACACTGACTTCCATTGTTATTAGTGCTTCTGTTGTTGTAGACAAACTTCTGACATTATCTAATTGAGGAATATAAATGTACATTTACATCTAATAATTTGGGAGATGCTTCTACCCAAAGTGACTTAAAAACGTGTTCAATAGAAGTAATCAAACAACATGTAAATACCATGACAAGTGTCATAAATCAAGTCACTTTTATTTCTTTACAGTGCAAAAAAATGCTTTACTTACTTAGTGTTTTTGTCTTGTTTCTAGCCCAAATATTAAACAATTCTAGACAAGTAAAACATATTGCTTTGTTCTCAGAAATAACGAGTCAAAATAAACTAAGTTTTTTTTTACACAAGCAAAATAATATTCCAATTGGTTAAGTAAAATAATATTTTAAATGGAAAACAAGATTATTTTGCTTTATTTAAAAAAAAACTCACTTATTTTTGACTTGCTTATTATTTCCAAAAACAAGACAATATTTTTACTTGTCTAGAAAATGCTTCTTGGTTTAAGAGTTGTTCGATATTTGGACTAGATACAAGACAAAAACTCTAAGTAAGAAAATAATGTTTTGCAGCGTAGCATTTTATGAAGCTGCTTTACATGAATGAACAGAAACAGAATCAAATGCCAGAACAATAATTATGTTTGTGGGACATATTCAACGTATCCGGCAGGTAGCACAGTAGTGGTAGATTTCTAGTGTAGTTCTAGTTAATTCAAAACTGACTCAGTTCACAGTCCACAGAAGTGCTGCTCCAATGACTAGGGCTGCACGATACTGGGAAATCTGAGATATGAGGAGTATTGCAATAATGTTTCCTTTGATTAATAATAACATTTGCCTACAGCCTTTTAAAAAAATTCATACTAAACAAACATTTCATTTACATTAATCTGTTCTTCTGATCAGGGTTTGACATTAACTATTTTGATCACCAGCCACTGTGGCTAGTAGTTTTCCAATGTTACTAGCCACTCGCCATTTTCTCTAGCCACAATTTTGTTGTTGGGAAAATATATTTTAATTACACAAATTTGACTTTGGCATGCTACAAATTACTTGATTTAAATTTTGTGTTATGTCCACATGCCTCCTCGTTTGAGCATGAGCAAATGGGTTTCATAGTGTCACATTGCATTAGTTTTATTTCACATGATTTTTTAGGGCTCAACACTAAGATTTTGCCAAATCTTTCTCTGACCACACCAAACTAATTTTTTTCCTTGACACAAATGTACAATGGTGCGTCAAAACAAGCCAAATATTTTTTTATTCAACAGAAATGTTCGTAAAAAAACAATTGACATTTTAAAAAATTATTCTAATGTATCTAAAACTATACACAGCAGTCTGTCCAGGCTAAAGATCCCAGATCACCAACTAACTATAGATAAACTGAGAGTTAATCTCCTATTAAAGCATTGTTATTGTAAAGGATGACAATTAAACCATATTAACAAAAATAACTGTAAGCAAGTGAAAGCCAGTGAAAAACATCCCGAGTGTGATAATGAAATGATAATCGCACACACACAGTTGTTAGGCTCATTAATAATCTGTTCAAAGAATGGTTAAAGCAAAAGTGGCAACAACTGCTGCTTACAAAAATTCTCGAGCTCTAGAAAGTAGTAAAACTGTGCATGCATGAGCACCACCTTTTTCCAGTCTATTTCAAAGAGAAACGATTGCAACAGTTGCATTTCCAGGCACAGTTGCTTCGCGCAAGAAAACGGGACACGGGAGCCTTTAAGCACTCGCATGCATCACATCAGCTGTGCATGCAATACTCTCATTCGGTATTCACCTGCTTTCTTTTGCTCACGCGAACACACATCAGTCGTGCTGCTTCTTGATTTTATGATCACATTTGTGCACATATTGACAAACGGTCTAAAATTAAAGTTATAATCTTTAGTGACAAGGCAGCACTGGCAATTTAAAAATAATTTTCAACTAGACAAAGTGGCTAGTGGGAGTGTCTGTCTAACCCGCCACAGGTGAAATCTACCTGGGTGTTAATGTCAAGCCCTGCTTCTGATCTATAAAAATAGTAAAGCCCCATCTAATTGCTCAAATTTAGATAAACAAATCATGCATGCAACAAATTATATACATGTCATATAATTTATCACACCTCTCTGCAATACAAATATTGCATAAACTATTATAGCAATAACAATCATTATTCAGTATATTTGTAGGCAACCCTACCACCAACCCCAACCAAGCAAGCCATGAGCAACAGTGGTGAAAAACCAAACCATCACCAACTGATGTGAATGAAGAATAAACCTTGGGCAGGGCTCTACAGTGCAGCATTTCAGCTGCATTTGTGACCAAAATGTACTGTGTGTGACCAGGAAAAAATATTAAAGCTCACTTGAGCGACTGATCCGATCGAAGCTCAGAAAACAACTCCAAAATTCCCTTCCATCAACAGTGATGTTTGCGATTAACAGACATGACCACTACTTTTAGCACAACAAACTTAATCATAACTGTCAGATGACCATCTAAATACACAATTCAGAGGCATAGTATGTTTTGGCAGCACTTTTCTGATGACGCATGAACAGAGTAGTTTAAGCTTAAGTCCTGTCTGTCACTCACGCAGCTTGTAATGCAAGCGCACATGATGAAATACTAACGGAGAACGTTTGGACTCCTCATGTGAACAGGTAAACACAGCTGCCTCCTCTCAGCAGAAGTGAAAGCTTACTGAACAACACAGATCATTTCCCTGCGTTCGAGATCTCTGCTTAATAATGATTAACCGATTAATGCCATTAGTTAAATGGCTTAAATTTTGTCAATGGCAATTTAAGTTATGTTCAAAGTAATTTTAACAAGTGCTCCTAAAAAAAAAATACCATGATGGGGAAAAAAATCATGTTCAGTTTAAGGAACCAGTGCTCCTCTGGTCAAACAGAAAAGAGGCAGAGCTGCTGTCTAAAAACATGAGTGGCCTTGAGAACGGGTGTTTAGACAAGCCAAAAGAGATGAATCTGTCCCCGATCAGTCTTGTGTTCTTGACTCATTAATGCAATCTCTGAACATATTGAGGCCGTCCACTATGCAGAACAACTAACTATAATAAGTCCCACTAAAGCCCCAGTCAGTTCACACGAATTTGCCATGACTTCCTTGACGTAGGGTGTCGTGGATTTTCGGAAACGACAAATGGGCGTCATGACACAAGATTCAATTGTTTCTTCTCGTGTAATGTGCCATAGTTTATGACAACCGATACCACGCCTGTGACACCTCATGACACCACTAGCCTGTTTAATTTTTTTCTCAATCTTCACGAGTTCTGTCACGTGGGTGACATTGAGCAATAGGAGTACATAATTTCTCGGTTATTTCAGTGCTGTCGTTAATGCGCCAGTCAGGTAATCAAAAAACAGGCTGCATATTTATTTTATTTTAGTTTTAAAAAGATATTTTAAAGGAAAATATGGATATAATTAATGCTTCACTGTAATTGTTGTAATCACAGAACTCTGTCATATATTTGTTAATTTTGTAATATGTCATTATTTTAAAGATTATGTCTTGAGCATTTGATTTTTTCTTGGTGCTGATGTGCTTTCATTTTCTCCATCTCACTCACGGCAAGTTTAGGTGAGGGAGTGTTTAATAATCAACCCTGGCAGGAAAATATACATTTAGATTTTAAAGAAAATATCTTAATAATAAAAAGGAATCATAAGTTTGGTCTTTTCCATGTCGTAAAAAATGTAATGTTAAATAATAATGTAGTTATTAGTTGTCTGCAAGCATCAGTATTTACTGAGATTAAAATATATATATTTTTTTTTTTATTGAGATAAGAAATATTATGGCAACACTTGTGACTGCTTTGGGAAATAACGCTAATTATAGACATCACGGGATGACTGATCATTGAGGAATGTGTAGTCTGGCACATTTGTTACCCACAACAAGTCAAAATTTTATCAAGAAAAAAAATAAAATAAAAAATTTTATGAAATAATATCCCATAAACATAGTGACTTTCGTAACCGACAAAAGAAAATTGTGTGATCTGACCGGGGCTTAAATCTAATGCAGCACACAAAGTTTTCACAATTTTGTGTACTTCAGTAATTTATTTGCATTATTTTACATGTTAAGGATTTAAAACTAATCAAATAAGTTAACACATTATTGACACCCCAGTACAATGATTAGTACAATCTAATCTAAGTCTAATACTGTCTAACACTGCTAGGCAAATTTCACATTTGATGCAGACCTTACTTTAGTCAGTACAAACGCCTTCTGCTGAATTTCTCTTAATAAAAAAGCGCTCTGCTATGTACTTAGCAGAGTTCTGATAATTTTCTCCCCTGTAATCAGTGTAGCCACCGTTTTGTTTTTAATTAACCTGGCAGACCTGAGATTGAGTATCAGCCCACAACAGCCTTAAGCGACATACTCTCGGTAAACAATAATAAAAGCCAAGAGCCGAAGGGAATGTCTGTACAATTAAATCTGCTCTTTTCCGTTGCCTTGGGAACAGGGATGTTTTCATGAAAAGGGTACAGTCTGCCGGCTAACTAATATATAAATGTTGCATGGATCCGGTCTGAGATTAACAGTTTGAAGGCAGAGGAATGCAGATGTGCACAGTGCATTCTGAAGATGAGTTTCTATTTTTAATTCCTCCATTAAAATCCCTTCCTGCATTTATTAAAAGCACCGAGACATGAATGATCATGCAAATTTTGTGTTTCATCTTTTTGCACTGGCTGCTAATATGAGAGTATGCAAACGAAGCCCCACCTTTTTAAGGTGAGACCAAAAGAAATGCGATGTATTATGTATGATGCACCAGTAGTCAATAATTGCAATAATGAACATGAATTGGGCACCTTGAGTCAAATAATAACAATAATAATAATTTTATATTTAAACTTTTACAATGCATTTGGGTATATTTAGGTTGTAGTATTGTCTGTGGTGTTAGACATAAGACATAATAGGCTATTTATTTTCAAAAATAAACCTTTAACAATTTAATCTTTTTTATGACATGCACCAAACGATTGATAGAAAATATTATTAATTGTTTGTGGACCTATTATTCGTTAACACTTTTTTTCACTGCTGATGTTAAAGCATTAACTTGCATTTACAAGTGAGACCTTATTGCCTTATGTAAAGGTACATGTTTTGTTATATGCACTGTAAAAAATTAAGTCAGTACAACACCAAAAAAACAAAACATAACTCTTATTTCCTTTTGCTTTTTCTTGCTCACTGAACTATTGAAAACATCAACTCAACTGACCTAAAATTATTTGTCAGTAATACAGAAAACATTAAGTTGGGTTAACATAAGATTATTAGTTTTCTGGAGAGGTGAACTACTCTGTAACAAAACCTTTTAAGCTGTGGCAACTGAACATTTTTTTTTGTCTGCAGAACTGAAGTTGAGTGAACAAAAAAACTCTTGTGAAAATTGCTACTGAGAAATAGTACATTATCAGAACAAACAAACATAGTTTAATTGAAAAAAAAAACTAAAACAGAGACAAATGTTAACAAAACATTTATTAAATATTACAAACAGAATTACAAACAGGACAGAGGCAAAACAATAATAACGGTAAACAAGGCAAGGATCAAAACATGGCAGGACAAACAGGGGAAAATGCCTTGTAATGCTTCACATGTGAAGCATGCCTTCCTGTTTTTTCAATTGAACTATGTTTTGTTCTTCTGATAATGTATTATTTCTTAGTATCAATTTCCAATAGAGTTTTTTGTTCAGTGCAACTGATATTTTTAAAAGTTGAGTGAACAAGAAAAAGTGAAAGGAAATAAGGATTATGTTTTTTTGTTGTTGGCTTAAATTTTTTTAAAGTGTGTTACCTGTTGTACTTTATCATTCTTTTCCTATTTAAATGGCTTGACATTTGTTTACTCTGAACAGTCATATAGAATAGTTAGTTTTTTTATTGTACCTGTTAGAGCAACCTTTTTACAGCTTATGTCGATATTGTGATAACACTATATCATGGTAAAAACTACAGGAATTATCACAACAAGAAAATGTGATATGCCTAACTATGATAAAATTGTTAAAAAGATATAAGTTGACCTATTTGCAATAAAAAGTGCCACTTGGTATGAATAGGGCATCTATAGAGATCTGCTGAACTCGTGTTGTATGGTGGAATGACATGCTGACGTGGCTTAACCCACTTCCACTAGCCTCATCTGTCTGCTGTCACAGTCATTCTGACCTCCCTGACCTTGAGACGGGTCCAAACAGGACTGAGACTGCTGTGATGCTCAACGGACTGAAACACAGTGACCGCCATTAGATGAGCAAGATGTGATATGATGACATGCAGTTTATGGGCTTTAAATTTTCAAAAATGTGCTTATAAATAGCTGCACATAAGTTCAATGTCATAAATAATACAAATGTATGACAGCTTGCTTTAAATTTTTCCCTAATGCATTAGGATTTGTCATAACAAAAAAAAAAACACTATTGTAGATTTTTACCATGATTTACAAGAGACATCCTCTAAAATGCCATTTGGTCAAAAGTTTAGGTTTAACTTTACATTAAGTAGCCTGAACTAATATGTACTGACACTGAAACTATTAAGTCCTTACAATGTACTTATTGTGTAAATACATGTTTATACATTGTACTTATGCTTGATTTACAGTAATACCTGCATATAATTGCATCTGTAATTAATTTCTGCAATGACATTTATAATTACACATTGACCATCCCTTACACCCTTAAACATACCCACATACTACCAAACATGTCTTTAACCCTACCCTAAATAGCACCAGAAGTGTTCTGCAATACATTATGAACACATAAGTACACTGTTCATATTTTAATGCAAGTGTAGGGATGCAATGATTAATCAATTTCGCTATTAACCACGCTTTAATTCATCATGGTTAATTAATCATAAAGGCTTCTTAACACCACGTGCTGCATGTAACAAAACTGCTGCATTTAGTAGCAGATATTGCAACAGCCATATCACCCTGCAGCACAAGACAGGTTACTCACTGAAGCTAAGCAGGGCTGAGCCTGGTCAGTACCTGAATGGGAGACCACATGGGAAAACTAGGTTGCTGTTGGAAGTGGTGTTAGTGAGGCAAGCAGGGGCGCATAATTTGTGTGAGTGAAGGAGACACTATACCGCCAGTGAGTGCCGTCTTTTGGATAAGACGCTAAACCAAGGTCCTGTGGACATTAAAAATCCCATGGCAAGGCAAGGCAAGTTTATTTATATAGAACATTTCATACACAGTGGCAATTCAAAGTGCTTTACATAAACAGGAATAAAATAGACAAGTGGAAGAAAAAAATAAAAACAGATATTAAAAAAACCCGATAAAAACAGATAAAATATGTTAAAACAGGTTGTAAAGAATAAAAAAGAAAGCATGGCACTTCTCGTAAAGAGTAGGGGTGATGTGACAATAAAAGTGATTTGATTTGATTTGATTTGATAACCCCGGTGTCCTGGGGGTTACACGCAGCCTGCAAGCGGCACAAAAGTAATTGAAAGAATGCTGCGAGCGCACCGCGAATCACGTGACAAGAACTGACCGATCTGCTTCATACTCTGTATGGAATATACACATTTCTACTCCAAAAAGAAAAAAATACAAAATGAAAATACCAAGCAATTTGTAATTTAGTTGATCAAAAATCTCTTTCAGACAGAGGTTTAGCAGCCTTTGACTACATTTGTTCTGTTTAAAAGGGAAGTATTTAGCTAATATGATGCTTAGATTAAATTAGACAAATATATTTTTATATATATATATATATATTTATTTATTTCCCATGTTTTGTCATTTAATTTTTGTGTAAAATGACTTATCTTTAAATGCCAAAAACCCAGTCCAAAGAGAAATAGACTATTGTTTGTTTTTTAATATTATTATGTGCTGTATTAATTGGTTACTGAGCAGCAAAAAATAACACTTTAAAATATAAGTGATTTCATGTGATTTTTCTAAATTAGTTGAATGCATAATAATCGTGATAACCATGAAACCGTGATTATTGCTCAGACTATATTCCTACAACCAAAATCTATAATCCTTGCATCCCTAAGTGCATAGTAGTTAGGGCCACTTAATATAAAGTGGGACCAAAGTTTATATACCAAAAAACATTTAGAAAACAAGAATAATTTATGACATTATATAAAAAATATATTATTATATTATTGTTATTACAAAAAATATAAACACATTTTACACATTTCTGTAATCTGTTTTTAATCTTTTAAAATAAAGTTTAGCAAAATTGTTTATTTTAAAATGCAAGTACAGGTCAGAATAAGAATGTTACATGCTACATTTTTAAATGCATTATTTCAGCCATATTGTAAATTGGACTTGATCCAAAAAGCTAAATAAAAAATCTTATCTTTGACCCCATCCAAAAAGTTCAGCAGTTTTAAAACTTGTATAGCAGCAAAGGTTCAGTGCGCTACCATCAATAAAATACCACAACAGCATGAAAATAAACTTCCATTACGTAAAAAGTGCGGAAACTACTAGCAGGTATTAAGATTTGAAAGCTTAGGGATAGAAATCTCCTTTGCAATCCCGGCAGCAAATCCGGATGAAGGGCATTAAATAATATTTAGATGAAGAGTGACACGAAAACAAAACAACAAATGTTCAGAATGCATGTAAAGACTTAGTTCAATTCCTTCCACTTCCGCATGCGATCTTCCACGAATCTGAGCTGAGAGGGCAAAGGCCAGACCGCAATCATGGCGTCTGATCGATCATAATCCCAACACGAATCTCAAAAGATCTGGATCTGTTTTTTGTCAATATCTGTCTCAAGATATCAACAAAATTTGACTTGCTTCACCAACGCAAGTTTACCAAACTATCAACTACAATCAATGTTTAGTTGTGGGTTCAGTGAAGTGTAAAACTGTTGCTATAGAGACAAAAGGGCTGATGTTTATTTTCAGAAAGGTCTCCCAAAGGGACGGGAAGGACCTCACATCACATCAGTTTTTTTTAAAGAGTATAGATTTACAAATCAACTGTAGGTAAAACCCAAAGCAAAAATCCTCAATCCCCATCTCCCCTTCAGTATTGCATAACTATGCCGTCTGAAGAAATGTGACTCATGTAAAAACACTTCCCAGGAGTCCTTCCTCCAATTTCACTGCGATTTTCTGTGCAAATGCATATCCACACAGCTGTGAAAAGAAAATATCAGAAGAAACGATGAGAGCCATGAGTCAGATGGCAAAGTTGCTACAGGGCAAGGCTGAATCGGTTGCGTGGATGAAAAAAACTGTTAAAAAAGCTGAAAGTAATTGTCTTTATATGAATTTTCATTGAGTTGTTTCAATAGGATGCTGTTGGAAACGTTCACAAGTCATGCTCCATGTATTCTGTTAATCAGTCACATATGGACAAGGAGGCCCTACACCCCCCCCCCCCCCCCCCCCCGTCCCCCCAACCACACACACACAACCTTGTATACCCTTGAGGGGGTTTTCCTTTCATCTCTGTTCATTCTTAAAGGATATTTACGGAGGGACGCATACCATGATTGTTTTGATGAGACCATAGAACACATCCATATTTAATAGTTTGTTACTGTGTTGTCACATTCAAGAGGATGAATTACATAGTTATAACATCATATCTGACAGATGAAACAGAATAATAAAAAGGAATAAAAAAATAAAAAATAAATAAAAAAGAGAATATAACAATGTAAATTGTAGAATTACATTTTTTTCATATTTTAATAGTCATTAAATAGTTTATGTGATTATTACTAACATTATTGTATGTTAAAAGCACAGTATGTGTTCATAACAAATAAAGGCATAGCTAAATGACTGAATGACATTACAGTACATCCTACGAGACTCATGTTCATGTGTATTGTTGAGCTAAAGTGTTTTGAAATTATTATTATTATTATGGTAGAATTAAGCAGAGAAAAGCTAAAAGATGCTGAAGTAAAATGAGAGCAAGAAAGCAGCAGAGCTTTTGTTACGCCACAGTCCATCGCTTCCTTTTCTTCTGCTCATGATCAGGTGGAAAAAAAGCTGTTTATCATACATTTTAGAGTTTTGTTATAATGCTGCTCTGCGTGGTCTAATAAACACACAACATATTAAACTTCTGTTTTCTGTTGTGCTCATTTTTGCGATTGCTTTAGACCTTCCGATTTACTTGCCTATAGGAGAAATTACTAGAAATAATAGTAAAAGTAGTAAGTAATGTGTATTTATAAAGTATATTTTTATCATGTATGGCCATACACCCAAATCGATTCACAATCATGAGAGGGGTTTCTTCACACCACCACCAGTGTGCAGCATCCACGACGACAGCCACAGGACACAGCGACAGCGCCAGTGCACACATCAGAGACAGTGACACAGCCATTTCGGTGGATGGGGATGATTGGGAGGCCATGATGGGTAAGGGCCGATTGAGGGAATTTGGCCAGGACACCGGATTTACAACCCTACTCTACGATAATTTCCATGGGATTTTTAATGACCACAGAGAGTCAGGACCTTGGTTTGAAGTCTCATCTGAAAGACGGCACACACTGACAGTATAATGTCCCCTTCACTTTACTGGGGCATTAAGACTCAAACAGACCACAGGTTGAGCGCCCCCTGCTGGCCTCACTAACACCACTTCCAACAGCAACCTAGTTTTTCCATGTGGTCTCCCATCTAGGTACTGACCAGGCACAGCCCTGCTTAGCTTGGCCTTGGCCTGCATGGTGATATGTTTATGGCAACAGCCATAAACAGCACAAAACAGTAAACTACTTGCTCTACAAACAAGTGTGTTCATGACTATACATAAAAAGTAGAATAACATAATACGAAAATATCAGTTAACAACATCAACAAGAGTAGTTAGCTGTTTTTATTGTCTAAAAATCTATGTAAATGAATGAGACCGGAAGTCTCTAATTCTCAAGTCAAAAAGATTCCAGTGGCTGCACTCACTTGTATGTGGAGACTAAGGTCAATAAAACCAAACCGGAAATTGAGGGTGTGTGATGGTACTAGCATAGTGACACATTGACACGGTTTGCGTCACTAATTAAAAATGCTTTTTTCCCTGAACCTGAACATTCTTTGAAACATTTAGGATAATGTAAGTACATACGACAGCAAAATATATAACGCAATTCCTAGAGGTCTTTAGATATTTACATTTTTAAAAAAATCAAACATTATGTGCATTTAATATCTAAATAAAATTTCCTCCCTCTTGTATGGATGCAGTTTCGTGATGATTTGATTAGGTCTATTGTAAAAATGTTGCCCCCACATATTTAGTTAACCACACATACCTACAAACACACACAAAGTAATATATAAAGAGGAGTTGAAATGAAAGGTGTCAGAAAACACAGCTGAATGATGGATGGTCATCACAAAGCCTTCTTGCTAATATCAAACCATCCATCTCTCTCTCTGTCTCTCTCTCTCTCTCTCTCTCTCTCTCTCTCTTTCACCTTGATGCTATAAACAGCTCATGCGTCAACAGTTGGCCAGTAAGATGTGTACACAGATGTGGACAGACGATCTGTGCCCTCTCTCTTCTGGATGGGTCAAATTCTGTCAAGTTTGCGTCACACTCATTTAATTAATTTTGTTTTCTCATTCAAGAAACTTAGATGGATTTTTTATTAAAAATAAGGATTAGGGATGCCAAATATAAATTGACTATCCATTAATTGTTGACAATTGTTTAAACCAATACAGCTTACTTATGAAGGATTAAACACAGATGCCATTGAAATTCAGTTTTGAATAGCAGATTTGAAGGAAAAATAAAGTGAGTTTGCATGATTGTACTAAACATTCTCTGAAAATATGCTTAGAGAAACAGAACTATTCATTCATTCACTCATATGTTCAATATCCTATTCAAAACAATCACAGTAACAAAAACTGTTTGCTCACATGCACCAGTTGCCAGTGTGTACATCTGCTACTTTGACACTCGATATATTTGACATGTCATTTAATCATTAAATGGTTCTTTTAAACGGTCAATTATTGGTTCTTTCTGCAATCCTACAGTTTTTTTTTTTCATGAAAACTACTTTCCTTTGGATAAGGATGTTTGCATTTTGCCAATGGCAATTTGCCACTGAAGCAGACTCATCTCACATTATTAACGTTAACAATCAATTATTTGTTCAATTAAACAGTGATAAATCAAGTTAATCTGTAGAAATTGACATTCTTAATCTGAAATATTCATCATTCTAGATAGCCATAATCTATTTTTTGCCTACTGTAAGAATATCTAAATCATTTTAAAAGCAAAACCAATCTACGTCACAACCTATTGACCTTATTCTTCACATACGAGCAGCGGTAGCCATTGGAATATTTTTGGCATGAGACTTCTGGTCTCATTCACTTCCATTGATTTCTAGACATTAAAAATAGATTGCTGATGTTGCAAACTGATATTTTTTTATTATATTATTCAACTTTTTATGTGAACGCACTTGTTTGTAGAGCAAGTAGTGTGACCGTTTTCTGCCGTTTATTATTCCTAGTCAGTTCTCCCATTGGCAACAGAATCTAGGGATCTAGAACAATCGCAAACACGAGCGCACTTCCACATCGCTAAATAAGGTCAATACTGTGTGTTTTTGTTAACCATTTTTGAAATATTGTTACTTTAGACATTACACTGAAAAAAATATGTTAATTGGATTTACAGTCTTGTCTGTCCTCAGTGTTTAATGTTTCCCTGTTTATCCTGTGCTTGTTTACATACTTTTGTAATTTGATAAATTTATGTTGGCCATGTGCTCCTCTTGTCTTTCCTCCTTGTTTTCAGTTACCCCGCCCTTTTATTTAGACCTTGGTATCCTGATTGTTTTTACCTGTCTCTCATGTGCTTTGTTCTATATTTTGTGCTGAGTGTTTTCATTCCTTTGCTGGTTCGTTTCATGTGAGCTCGTCTTTGCTTATCTTGTATCCTAGGCTTGTATCCTTACATAGTGTTTTGTGTTGCCTGCTCTTCTAGTTCATTTGTTTGTTTATTTTTGTTTGTTTGTAGCTACTACTTAATTTTGTAAATTTTACTATTTAATTTTTTCTTAACTTAATCCTTATAACCATTTTTGTTTCATTTTTTTGTCAATCCCAGTCATAAGTAATTTCTTTTGGTAGTTTAAGTAAATTAAATGTGATTTTTTTTCTGTTTTATCCGTTTTCAGCCTAGTCAGTCTAGTTTCCTTTCTAGTAGGAATTATATTGATTTTTACTTTTTCTTTTAGATTTAGTTAGTTTTACTGTTTTATTGCACAATTATTGCTGCTTGTTTGCTGTTGTGTCTTATACTAAATTGCTAAAAAGTTTGTAAATCCAATGAATCATTTTTTTTCAGTGTAGAGTAACAAACCAATCTAAAACTGATAGGGTATCTTACACAATTTTGTTTCAAAAATATTCTTAATATTAAAACAAAAATGAATCAGAAATATTTTTGCATAGAATGGATTCTTGCTAAAACTCAACAAAACAATCAGTGCATCTTCATGTTTTAGGTCAGCAGCTTTCTGAAAGGTCAGAGACTTGTGTGTGTGAATGATTTGAATTTGTTTGTTATGGCAGAAGCTCAAATTTACCCAATTAAGGACACAAAACTACTGCATTGTTCCAGCTCACCAACACTTTCAGCTACTGTTATCTTTACAGCAGGGTTATTCTGTTTAGGACAGTGTGACATGCTCCGTTCATTACATTACACAACATTATTTGTGATGCCATAACTATGACAATTATGAAAGGAGAAAAAATATAAATAAAAATAAACAATGTTCCATGCTTCCTAATATCATATTCTCACTTCACCTATTTTTTATAGTGGATTATAGAGCACCTGCTGTTTGTGAGAGAACTAAGATCAAGCAGTAAGATCAAAAGCCCATGCTCCAAAAATGTGTTACTATTTAACCTCTTTTTACAGCGAAGGTCATTCTGGTTCCATTCATCCACCACAGGCTACTTACATGCATGCTCATGTGTTGAATTTAAACCAGTTCAATCACTTCCTCTCAGTCCCACCCTCTTTACTGGGAGAGTGGAAAGTGGAAAGCACAGACAGAATGGATTGGAATACTATATAGTGCAATATATACAGCATATTGTGTAAAGAATACTGAATACCGCCTACTACATCTGACATTTTATGAGATTTTACAAAACAGGCAATAATAAATGTTTCAATTTTATTTACATGTTGCAAATTGTTTGCAGATGCATTGTTTTTGTGTTACTATCATCAAGTTTCATGGTTATTAATAAAGCCCATTTTTAATGGGTTCATTAATGGGTTTAATTTTGATTTGGAATATTGTTTGAATCTAGTCAAGACATTTATTTCACTTTTTTATTAATTGCAAAAAATGTATATTCTCTAAATCTACAATAAAGCTTTTTTTTATAATATAAGGTATTTGAATATCTAAGAGTTATAATAAGTTGTAGAGTGCTGTTAATTGTAATATTGCATATATTTAATTCAATGCCATCCATTTGTTATTTGGAAAATAGTTATGTTTATTTAGCATTTTGAATATCACTTTGGATGAAATTTGTATGATAACATTTTGCATTTTTTTATCATTTTTTATTGTGGCACTCAAAGTCATGAAGAAGTTCAGAGATCAGAGATGGTACAAAAAATATGTGAAATAAGAAAAGTATACTTCAAATGAATAAATTAAGAAACAAATAAAAAAAGAAAATTCACTTTGTATCATTATTATTATTAATAATAATAATAATAATAATAATAATAATAATAATAATAATAATA
>CAIGQZ010032461.1:7921287-7995730 GCA_903798205.1 Danio tinwini | reverse complement strand
TAATAATAATAATAATAATAATAATAATAATAATAATAATAATAATAATAATAATAATAATATGTAATAAGATAATCCATAACAAAAAATGGAAAATCATATTATTCATTTTCCTTTCGACTTAGTCCCTTTATTACAGTTTTTCTCAAATGCTAAAACACATTTCACAAATGTTTCCTCCATGTTCCCCAATGTCTCAACACAACATCCTTTTCTAAAGCTACATAAACACAATCACACCTTTTCACTTCAAAACTCAAACTTTCACACCCAAAGAGCAGTTTGAAGCTTTCAAAAATGTAAACACTAAACACATCATTACACACTACAGCCAAACAATTAAAAACACAATTCTCAATTTGTGAGAAGGTTCTTTGTTTCATAACTGCCCATGCGTATTTTTAGAAACTTTATAGTAACGAATCTTCCTAGATCTCTGCATAGAGTATTATTTGGTTTAGAGGATTGGCTTTTGTGTTTTAGCATTTGAGAAAAACTGTAATCAGGGTTTGCCAGAGCGGCATGAACTGCCAACTTATCCAGTATATGTTCAATTCAATTCAATATGTTTTACGCAACAGATGGCCTTCCAGCTGCAACCCATCACTGGGAAACACAGATACACTCTCATTCACACTCATACACTACGGACAATTTAGTTTACCCAATTCACCTATAGCACATGTGTTTGGACTGTGGGGGAAACCGGGGCACCCGGAGGAAACCCACGCCAACACAGGGAAAACATGCAAACTTCACACAGAAATGCTAACTGACCCAGTCAAGGCTCGAACCAGTGACCTTCTTGCTATGAGGGGACAGCCCTACCCACTGTGCCATCAAAAAGAATATTATAATTTTTAATCTTTAAGAAAACCACACAAATTTTTTATAACTCGTCGAAACCGTCACTTTAAGGCTATGATCCAAATTGTGACATTTTGGTGACTGTCGCTTTAAATTCAAATGAGATTGTGCTCTTTTTCAAAAGAGGACGATGCTACAAATGCCCATGTGTCAGCATAATAGCAGATTCAAAACAGCACCAACATTATCTCTGAAAAACTGAAAATGACAAAAGAAGTGCCTCAGAAGGAAGTCTATTGAGACTACAGTGCTCATTTGTGCATTGCATTTATAATGTCTCTTTGTCGCTGACATTATATTTAGCAGATATGGTGAAAACACTAATGGCAGACGGCTGCTTCTTACTCAGGGCTGTCTATGCTAAAGAGGAAGAGATTATCACTAATGGGTGGGACTTTCCCCCTCTGATGACATGTACAAGGGGAGAATGACAATCAAAGTGTTTCTACAAATAGTTTTTATAGTGTGATTATAAAAATATAATTAATAATTTTTCAACCCAGGCTGATTTTGAAAACGTACCGCTATATACATTTCTGAAGAGAGCCAAATACGTACCAGGAGGTATGTTTTTTTGCGGTTTTTGTTTTCGCAAATGCACTAGAGGCCGCTGTGTATGCTTTTTCAGATCTCAAATTTCTCTCACAAATGCCATTCGAGCCTGCTGTTCTCGCGTAAATCCACCAGAGGCCGCTGTTGACTGACTGATCGACTGACCCACCCTCCTCCTTCCCTAAACTCAACCAACAGTGTTTTTAAAAGCACAGATTGACCTGATCACCCACTTCCCTAAACACAACCGAGTAATTTAAAAAGCAATCCAGAAAAAGAAAAGCCCTCGCCTGATTTTAACCATGTTTTCAGACTTTACCACATTCTCACCCTGTTATTTACTTGTTTATTTTATTTTTTTGGCTTCTGTTTTTGTCTTACCTGCTTTCTGGAACCGTTCTTCGTCTGACTCAAACCCTGTCATCATGGTCAACTCCGCTCTGTGTCTCAAGTCTGCCGACATACATGGCAAGCTACTAGACAAACTGGTAAGCGGGAAAGCCGTCCATACAGAGGTAAGTGGTCAGCTAGTTAAGCCCGAAAAAGAACGATGTCATACCGCCCCGTATTGTTCGTTTTAAAGACGAAATGCGGCCATATAGGGCTACGGTTTCAGAATGAGCATATATTGTAATTTTTTAATATTAAAGGCTGGATATATTTACAGACTGTTGCCACACAGCTGTTTAAACGCCTTATAAAATTATTTTTGCATGACAGGTCCTTTAAAACTAAGTATTATAATAACTATTGCTAAATAAAACTTACAGTAAAAAGACGTACTTTAATTTTGCATTCTGAAGGCAGGCTTATGTTCCCGCTTTGACCTTCTTCCTGCTTTTGTCTCCATCTCTGTGGCTCCCTCTGTCACTAACTGAATTAAGGGAAACCCCTGGTCTAAGCAGCTGTGTACGTGATAAGGCACTGTGCACACTCCATTATTATTAGGGCTCTTATAGTGCCAGATTGCAGCCAATGCACTAGGCTTTCTCTGCCAAAAAGACCTTCCAACCCTTTCTCATTTCATACACTAAGAGCTGAGGGACACCCTGCATGCTGACGCAAACTGTCATACTCCCTCCATCACATCCATCATACTTTGACTTTTGCCTGATACATTAAACCACATCCTTCCTGTCATTCCTGAAGAAGAGAGGACTTGCATACAAACAAGTGTATCTGAGGATATTTGTATTTTATAGAAATGTTGTCATCTCTTACAGTTTTTCTTTCAACTCACATATACTAAAGCAGATTACTGCAAAACCCTTTTCAGAGTTCCCAGAATGCATTACAAGGAGTGCATTATTACAAAAAGAGTCACGGTTTTTATTATTAGAAGTGAAAGCCACTTAGTGTATTGATTTAATGCTTACTACTTGTTGGCATCAAGAGTAAAAGCATCTTAAGTGTTCTGGTTTAGTGTAGAGCAGAGTCTGTTTGACATGAGTTTTTGTGAACTTCAACACAGTTCACCATTACGCAAGAATACATTGCATTAATTAGTCAAGGACAACCCAGGCTCATTATTGACACGTACCCCTATGTACATTTTTGGAGATTGCAAATTACGTCCCAGGAGGTACTTTTTTTTGCAGTTTTTGTTTTCGCAAATGCACCAGATGCCAGTGTCGAATGACTGAATAACCGATTCCCCCACCCACCCTCTTCCCTAAACCCAACCGATAGTGTTTTCAAAAGCACAGACTGACCCGATCACTCCCTTCCCAAAACCCATCCGATAGAGTTTTCCAAAACAATCCAGAAAAGAAAAGCCCTCATGGCAGACTGATTTTTACCACGTTTTCAGATCTTACAACGTTCTCACCCTGTTATTTACATGTTTTTATTATTTTTTTGCCTTTTGTTTTTGTCTTACCTGCTTACTGGAACCGTTTTTCACCAGACTTAAACCCTGTCGTCACGGTCAACTCACTGCGTCTCAAGTCTGCCTACATACATGGCGAGCTACTTGGCAAACCGTTAACATCGCAAAAGATGTCCACATGGAGGCAAGCAGTCAACTGGTAGCGCAAAAAGAAACAGAAGCCGTTGGGGGTGTCATATTGCCTCGTAGCATTCATTTTAAAAACTAAGACCCCTTTTACACTAATACGTTTTAGTTTAAAAATGCATAAGTTTTGCTATGGTTACGTCATCCGTCCACACTATGCCTGAGTTTTCGAGCACCGAAAACTGAGCGTTTTGGAAATGCTAAAGAGGCCGTTTTTGTTTTAAAACACTGCTGCTCAATGTCAGTGTGGATGGAGGAAAACGGAGACATTTGAAAAGGGAGGCGAGGCTGCTTGTGATTGGGGCTTTTTCCTCAATATTAAGTAGCCTACACACAGTTCAGTCTTGCATCCTCTCCTTGTAAGTTCAGACTTCGCAAGTTTGATATGGAAAACAAACACCCAAGGACAAAAATCTTCAAAGGGAACATGTACTTTATTACCTCATTCACATCACCCAGGCTACGTTGTTTCACTTTCTTAACAATAAAATGAAAACATGATAGGCCAATGAGAAACCGCCTATTTTAATTTTAACTTTAACAATTTAACAGACACCAAAAATGTTGAGGCATCGTGTAGCTACAAATTTGTATGACCATCATCTTTACTGTATGCATATTTAGAACAAAAGGGAGCCTATAACATTACTGCCTCCTTTCATTTTTATTGAAAATACGAAAAAAAACCTCTCTTTTGCTAAAAATCAGCTTTAATGATCAATAATGGCCATTATAAAAGTATAACGTACAATAAGTTTATACAATATAGGAAATAAAGGCAAGCAATCAGTCAAATGTGCAGAATCAGTGTATGTGGTTACATTAATTAATATATTAACTTATCTTTGCGCTCAGCCAAAACATGTTACCTGATAACAAGTAAGAGATTCAAAAGACCAAAGATAGAGACAAGATTAATTAAATATCACGTATATCAGAAATATAGTGAGATTAGATCCAGCGGTAGATCCTTGATGAGCAGTCTGACGTGCACGGCTCTCATCGCTGCAGTGCATGCCAGTGTGTGTGTGTGTGGTCACGTGATGTGCGTTTTCAGCAGTGTAGTATTGACGGAGAGTTGTTCAGAAATGCTGGGTGTTTCATTCTAAAACGCTGTGTTAAAACTAAAACATATTAGTGTAAACGGGGCCTAAATACAGCCATACGTACTTCTGGTTACATAATTCGTGCTCTCCAGAAATTATATTATAGTACACTGTGGTACATTTTCACAATGAGCCTGTGTTGCTCATGGAAGTGGTTGGATGACTGATGTTATGCTACTGACCATGCATTAAACAAGCAGGCGAACAGGCGTTACAGTGCTATTTTATAAGTTTCTATTTTTGCTTTGACGGTCTTGATAGATTTGCTATTTACTATTCACTGCAGCATCAGCTCTTCTTTCACTCTGTCTGAAATGGTTAATTTAAGAATCCATTCTGCCCCGAATTTCTGATAGAATGCTTTGTTCTGATTTGTCAAATGGCCCATTAAGTTGTGACTGATCTACCTTTAACAGAGAGTGTGAGAAAGAAAACACCAATTGCCATAACTGAAATTTAAGCTAAAAAAATACACAGTGATGCAAACATCATCCTTCAAAAGAACAAAATGAACTCGCTTTAGAATTGACACCAATGAGCCCAAAAAATACACTCAAAAATATACTTTTGTTGCATTTTCAAACTACTTATTTAAAATGAGTTGAACCAACACAATTGGGGACAACTTAATTGTCTTATGTTCAATCCACTTAAATTAGTAAAAATGATGAAGTTAACTTAATCGATTTGTGTTGGGAAGACATGAGTGAATTGTGTGGAACCCAGCATTTTTTAATGTACCATATGCTGCCATTGTGCAATTCTGCTACAAACCGGTGTAGGTGTATGCTAGATTACAGTACATCAACGGGGTATAATCTGAAAAGGGGTTAATGAAGCACTTTAAATTTACTAATCATTATTTTAAAACAAACTTTAAAATAATATTAATATCAGAAATGAGTGAACCATAAAACCCTAAAAAACAAAGGAGGAACTCTAGGAAGAAATGAACTCAAAAGTAAATTTTATAAAGATAAATTTATACAGATTTTTATTTCAGGACATTTATTCCCAGCTTGTTTTGTATACATAAGTGCCTACCCTAATAAAATTTGTATTTGTTTTGGTACATATATTAGGGGGATGTAAAATGTAACATCAAAACAAAACTGCCCCAGAATGCATCAGCTTTAAGTTCAAAAATATGTCATGTAACAAGCCTGGGATGAGGCTGCAGATATTTACTGAGGCTTTAAAGGAATGTGATTGAATTCTTGGAAACTGCGGCCTCTGTTTGTGTACCAAAAGCATGAGGATTTAAAATAGATTAAATTAGTCTGAGCACGCAAACAAGCAGACGGATGGTCACATCTAAAACATATAATGTGCAAATAAATGTATAAACTGCTTTACATGTGCGTCAATTAAACCTGCCCATAAATGCAATAATCAATATGGTAACAGCTTGTAAGGGTGCCAGATTCCTCAGATATGCACAAAGCAGACAACGGACAGCATTAGATGGATGTCAAAAAATTAATCTGGTCTGATAAATGGGAGAAAATAAATTTCCAACCTGTCCAGACATGATGTGAGCTGGGTAAATGACTTTCTGCAAAAGCTCACAGAGCCATAAATAAAATCACAATGTGTAGCATGTGAATCGTGGGCTAAACGTATAAAAGACAACCTGCATTATCCAGTGTACCAGTGTAGGTTCACACCTCTACTTATTTATGTATCTTATGTCTCATTCATAACAATGTAAAAAAAAAATCCAAAAGCAAAACGGGTACTGTTGTGCTTGAAAAAGGATATGCTTTGCTTTTATGAGCCCTGAGTCCTTATGGGATCCAATGCAAACTTAAGGCTCAAGATTAAAATTCAAGAGCTGCATGAAGACAGACTGAGCAAATAGAATAAAAGCCTCTAGCATGACGTGAAAAAGTGTGGGGTCAGTGTGAAATCTGATGATTATTTTGATGGAATTGGCCGAGACATCAGGCACAGCTGTCAAGGTGAAAATGAGAGGAGAAAACAGTGGGAGATGGCAGAAAACCAAAGACACAGGTTTTAGTGGACTGGCAATGGTCCAGGACGACCACACGACCAGCGTGACAGGCCAGAATGAATGACCTTTAATGTTAATCAGACAAAGATTGAACTGGTGCAATTGATTAAAAGAGCTCTGAGATTCAGCAAAGAAGTGATTTGCCTTTGTAGGTCAGATATTAGATGGGTCCGGGCTGATTAACAAGGTGCACATCTGAGGGAAAAAAGCAAGTGCTCCATGTAGCAACAGCAGTATCTACAAATTAAGGTCACAGGGAACTCACAAATCTTCAGACAGTCAAGCTAACACCAGCTGCCCTACGCTAAAACCAGTTTCACAGCATTTCTGACTGTAATGGAGAGGAAAGTGCAATAGAATAGATTTACTGAAAGACCTCAGAAACCCACTGAATGCTGAATCACTAAACAAATCAAACGCTTGATGTTTGTTTGTGATCCTTCGCTCTCTCTCCACTAGACTGCACTTAAGAAAGCACACTCATGGGAACAAATGCTGCAGAACATCAAATTGGCCATGCGCAATTTGCAGGAATTATGGAGACAACAACTTGTTTGTTTTTTTTGTTAAAGGTGGACTAAGTAAATTTTGCCAATGTTGGTATTTAAAAGCAATAAAACAAACACGTCTATAACCCAACAACCCTTTTTAAATCTATTATTAGCAGAAATAGGCAGCATGGTAGCTCAGTGATTAACACTTGCCTCACAGCAAGAAGGTCGCTGGTTCGATGGTTTGCATGTTCTCCCCATGTGGGCGTGGGTTTCCCCTGTGTGCTCTGTGTTCCCCACTGTCCAAATATATGTGCTATAGGTGAATTGGATGAACTAAATTGGGCGTAGTGTATGAGTGTGTGTGAATGCGAGAGTGTATCTGTTTCCCAGTGCTGGGTTGAGGCTGGAAGGGCATCCGCTGCGTTAAAACATATATATATAGAATAGTTAGTGGTTCATTCAGCTGTGTCGACCTCTGGTAAATAAGGGACAAAGCTGAAGGAAAATTAATGAATATTAGCAGAAATGTGCATTTCTGCTAAACCTAAAGAACACTTTGCATCCTTAATGCTATATATACAGTGTGTAAAATAAGTATTAAATAATACAAATTTAAATAACTATAAAACAAGTATTGTTTATTATTAGTTATATAAGTATTTTAATTTAAATATAAAATAAGTATTGTTTTTTTTCTTCGTAAATTTATTTCTGAATGAGCTGTTGACATAAAATTAACGCAAATTTGGGTTAGGGTTATAAAAGGCTTTGGTAATTAGTCTAAAAATCTCGACAGTTCTGCAGATCTGGTATATCAACTCTGATCTTTAGTTTTTATTTACTATTGGAACCTAGTCATCCAGGTGACTGGGTTGGCCATTCTTTATTATCTTTTCTGAAACCAATCGAGAGTTTCCATGGCTTTGTTTGAGATCATTGTCCTGCTGAAATGTCCACTCTGGTTTCATCTTCATCATCTGCTAATGTAAATGTTGGGACTGAAGCAGTTTATATTTATTTACACTGATGGGGTCAGGGTTTACTGAGAAATTTCAGCTGCTGTCTGGGCTTTCTATGCCTTTGTACACCACACTTTCTTCATGTGTTCAATACTTTTTCCTAGTGTCATTTCATTTTATTACACATAACTTCATTTCTAAACAAATTAGTTTTGTTTTCTTTGTATTTATGAATGCCTTGGTTGTTACTGACATCTGGTGAAAATTTTAAGTTAACAGCACCTTTAGAAATATGTTTTCTTAAGAGAAAAATTGTGACTTGTTCAATACTTATTTTACCCACTATATATTTAACATGCATGCATGCATGCATGCATGCATACATGCATACATGCATACATGCATACATGCATACATACATACATACATAAGCATTAAAGATTACAAGTGAGTCTAGCAGTATTTCACATTTCAGCGGTTTCAAGGACCAGCTTCAAAATCTTGAAATCTGTCCATATCTCACAATCAACAGCCTGACACCTGTGCCAATACTCCGGCTCTGGCAGATGCTTTCTAGAAGATGCTACAAGGAGACTCAAAATGTACTGTTTAGTTTTTTTAAGCGATAGAAATTTACATTTATGGACACAAACTAAAAAATGTTTGCTATTTACATTAAACTTTGAGTTGAAAAATTGTGTTAATAAATTGTTTTTTGAGAGCAGCAGTGTCAGTGTACCAATTTTTGATTTGTTAATTATATATTTCATTTCATGAGTTAAAGCGAACAAAATCATCACTTCCTGATTAACTGGCGTCAAATATCAACAGTAAAAACAGAATTTGCTGTGGTAGGAGAAGCTGAGTAAGTGTTTTCGTCATTTAATAAATTACTGAATGAATCCGCGGTGGCGTTTGAAGGCGTGAGTGGCGGAGCACAGACGCTATTGATTCTGGAGGTCATTAATAATATAATAACACTAATACTGACACGGTTAAGGCATTTTAGAATGACCAAAACAACATTTCAGATGTTTTACAATGTGCTCAGTCTGCTGGTGTATCCATTTGCACACATTTTTATCATCATCACATGATCTCTTATAACAAAATCACATGACCTTTTTAATGCGCATACTGGAATTTGTGCGGTAAAAGTGTTTCCATCATAGTTTTTTTGCACATTACCCATGTTTCATCACATCTTTTCTTATCGAATAAATGTTTATTCTACTTAGTTATGCGCATGTTTTTATGCGCATTTTCAAAATTTATGTGCATCTTGGTGTTTCCATCAACCAGTTTTTTTATGAGCATATGCCAAATGCGCATGAAAATAGGTGGATGGAAATGCAGCTATTGATGCAAACCAAAGCAGACTGAGATCCTTGAAAATCTTTTGTTGTTTTTTTGCTCACTTTCAAACAAACTGTGGTGCAGCTTGACTGAAATATGAATGCAAAATTTAAACAAACAAAAAAACACTAACAAAGCAAATTTCTCATAAGATGTGGCCATAAAAAGGACAGAATGCTCAAGAATACCTTTTTTCTCACCACATTTGTGATGTTGTCACTTACGCTCAATACAGCTGTCAGAAACGCATCTCCTTTGTGTGTGACGGCACTGTTTAAACTGTATTTAATAAGCTCCTCTCACGTTTACACCTGTACAACACAGTTAGGCAGGAACACAGCATTGTTTTGAATGTTTAATAAAATCTGACAAAATACACTGCAAAAAATGCTTTTCTTCTTTGTGATTTTTTGTCTTGTTTCTAGTCTAAATATCTAAAAATTCTTACATTAAGAAACATTTTCTTGGCAAGCAAAAGAGTCTTGTTTTTAGAAATAATATGCCAATATTAAGTCAGTTCTTTTTTTAAAACAAGCAAAATAATCTTGTTTTTCCTTTTGACATACGGTTATTTTGCTTACCCCATTGGCAGATTATTTTGTTTGTTTTAAAGAAAAACTCACTTTATACTGGCATATTATTTCTTTATACAAAACAAGACAGCATGTTTTGCTTGTCTAGAAAATTCTTCTTGATTTAAGAATTTTTTGATATTTGGACTAGAAACAAGATGAAAAATCTAAGTAAGAAAAGCATTTTTTGCAGTGTACAGTATATATGTCACAAAATACTTTTTCTTCTGTTTTTAGGTTTGGTCTAAAAAAACAGAATAAACCAGTGCTGAATTTATAATTTTCTTTTTTATGTTAATTTTAAGTGAACTATCCTTTTAAATAACTTTTGTAAGTGAACTATTAACACTCTTGGTATACAGTTCACAAATGCCTCATATGCAACACACTCATATACAAGGATATAATGTATTACTTTTTTATGACATCTATGACATATTCAGAAAGGCCAGTTTAAAACAAAGCGTCTGCTCTTATCTCTGTTTAGCACTGTGGGCTAAATTTATTGGCACCACAGTCCAGATAAGCAGGGTTTCTGAGATTGTGAGCAGACTCAATTGAACTGAAGCACAGCTTAATTAAAGCTCGCTGCTCCCAAGAGTCCCGGAATTCCCTGACATCTATCTATCTCCACATGCCAACCACCAGAAACAGCACAATTCTTCCTTCTCTAAATTAATATACTTGTCTATTCAAATGTTTCATTTGTTCATTTTCTTTTCAGCTTAGTCCCTTTATTAATCTGGGGTCGCCACAGCGGAATGGACCACCAACTTATCCAGCATTTGTTTTACGCAGCGGATCCCCTTTCAGCTGCAACCCATGACTGGGAAACTCCATACACACTCTCACATTCACACACATATACAATGGACAATTTAGCTCACCCAATTCACCTATAGCACATGTGTTTGGACTGTAAGGGAAACCGGAGCACCCGGAGGAAACCCACCTGAACACTGGCAGAACATGCAAACTCCACCCTGAAATGCCAACTGATCCAGCCGAGGCTCGAACCAGCAACCTTCTTGCTGTGAGGCAATTGTGCTACCCACTGTGCCACCATGACGCCCCTATTCAAATGTTAAAATGTTTAATGTTTTAATAATAGGAAATAAACCAATTAGGACATTTAAAACTAACACTAAAGGGATTTTGCAATGTAAAGGAGTTTGTAAAACTGTTTATTTTAGGGTGTTAAAGAGATTGTTTACCAAAAAATTAAGATCTACTGTTAAAGGGAAAGTTCATCATTTACCCTGTCACCTGTCACAAACATATTTGAGATTCTTTGTTTTGTTGAACACAAAAGAAGATATTTTAAAAAATGCTGAAACCTGTAACCACTGTGACTTCCAAAGTGTCTGGCTTTCCTACTATGGAAGTCTCTGGTTACAGGTTTCTAAATTTTTTTAAAATAGCTTATTTTGTGTTACAACTGAAAAAAGAAACACATAACGGTTTGGAACCACTTGAGTAAGAGTAAATGGTGAGTACATTTTCAATTTTGGGTGAATTATCCCTTCAATTTCCTCCACCTCAGAGCATACAAGATCCAGGTGATGCTTTTCTTCAGTAGAACATTAAATTCATAAAATGTAATGCTGATGATACACAGGGAAACTTTTTTTTAGCAAGATTGGAGAGCTATGTGGCTCGGCTACTTTCCTCTTGAGAATGAGCATTCATTCATTAATTTTCCTTCAGCTTAGTTTCTATTTCAAAGGTCGCCACAGCAGAATGATTCGCCAACTATTCCAGCATATGTTTTACGCAACGGATGTCCTTGCAGCTGCAACCCAGTACTGGGAAACATCTATACACATTCATTCACACATACACACATACACTAAATCCAAATTAGTGAATTTAATTCACCTATAGCGCATGTCTTTGGACTGTGGGGGAAAATGTAACACCCGAAGGAAACCCACATGAACATGTAGAGAACATGCAAACTCCACACAGAAATGCCAACTGGCCCAGCTGGGACTCGAACCAGTGACCTTCTTGCTGTGATGCGACAGTACTAATCACTGAGCCACCTTGCTGCCTGAGAATGAGATTGCCAATTGATTGTTAATTGACGGCATTTGGTTGCCAATTGATGGCATCATTTGCCAAAGTTGCCAAGAAGCATCGCTCAAAATAATGCCTAGTGTCTACCGCCACTTTGACAGTCAAAAAAACATTCAGGCAAAAGAAAATGAATTCTCATGACTCCTGACAATACAGTGTAACAATCAATCTTTACAAAAACCTGAATATTATTTACAAAATGTTCAATCCACAGCATTCTACAGACACTAATTTTATTTTCACTATTTATGTTTTTTGACTCTCAAATTGCAGAAAGCTATTGGCCTGACTTGACATTAAGGCCCAATCCCAATTCTATTTTTGTACCCCTACCCCTTCAAAATTTACCTCTAAGAAATGGGACAGCACTACAGCACCTGCACACATCATCATATGTCATCGCGATCTCTTGCTTCATATGAGATTGCGACTGCTGTAATTATTCCAGTTGCGTTATTTTTTAGTATTTATCTTCAAGAAATCACTAAAGGCATAAATTATGTTATCATAACGATCTAATGTGGCAATAAGATCGTAACTATACTGTGCCTTTACACAGTGGCCATATTTATCTATGTAAACACACCAAAAACAACATTAACATTAGAGCAGACACTGTAAAAAGCTCATTCCCAGCCACTAGACTTTCTGACAGGGTATTCGAGTGTCATCGAGTGACAGAATGTTGTGGGACGGCTGTACAGGAGTTATTATTAGGGATTATAGATAGCTAAATTTAGCAGTTTTTATTTGAGCGTTTTTTTTTAATAAGCATGACGGTAAAGCACGAACGCGGTTATGAATATATTAAAACATATGCTTGTTTGTTGTAAAAAATCGTAATAATGACAAAAAAAACACTCATTTGTGGATCTCCTTACTTCCAGGTGCAGCAATCCTGCCGTTGTGGATGGTGTATTTTGGAAAATAGAATCGCTTTCTGCATGTCCGAAACTAAAAGATTCAGCAAAAGCTAACCGACTGCGATGTGCGGAAGTCTTTCCATTTTGGCGCTTTGCTTTTGTGACCGTCACCTAGCAACAGCCGTAAACAAAACAGCAGCTCGATGACGCAAGCGTACCAGGGTTGAGAAGGAAAAAAGACAGTGTGAACGCAAACCAACCGAGAAGGTGGCAAGGTTCAAATCATGCCGTATGAAATGTGTTCTGATTGAATATAACATTGGAGATTACCTACAGCCAATGAGACAGCAGCATCCACTAGTTTGGATATCTGCAGGCCTACGGGAGGTTGAGGGAGAAGTTAAAAGTGCAAATTTTCTGTTTATTTGGATCCAAGACATTTAGGAAAAACTAGTGGAAATTTGGCAGGAGCACCCGAGTCTGTTAGTTGAGGAGAAATTGCTAATTCCCTTCAAAGCCAGGTGAGCAAAATAAGTACATTTTCAACCCACTAAAGGCTTCTTTCTCATTATGTAGTTTATAACAAAAGATCTACGTGACCTTGCATTGTTTCCATATAAACGCTACCCCAGATTGTCATGCAGTTTGAAAACATCTGTGACATGACTACTTTGAAAATTATGGAGTCTGAACTCTGCATTAGATCAGTTATCGTTTTTGACTAACTAAAAAATATGTTAACTATTGCTAACTTTCCATAAGCATTAAAGACGGATAACTATCTATGTTCAATTATGGAGTACAAGCAGCATATCATTAATTACCAATAATTACATCTAACAAAACATGAAATTTCCCAAGTTAAATGCCTGTTAACGTACCACATTAATACCAAGAAAGATTAATTGAATTTCTATGGAAAATGACATACATTCATTCAACATTAAAGAGGTTTTGTCTTGAATACAACAGATTAAAACACACATTTGAGTCCTAAAATAACAAACGTTTCAATGTATGCAAGACAAACATATTTCAGGTCAGAGACTGAGAGGGATCTGATTTAGAGCACTTTGTTGATGATAACAACAGGTTAGTGTTGTTTGTTTGTTATGTCAACACAGTGTATTTGTTGTAGTAGTACTAGTTCGCCAGGACACTGTCTGAGTGTGCTCAGCAACACACCTGCGAGCACATGAAGATCACATCATCAGCCTTGCGACCTTCCCGTGAGCAGGTGACCGAGGACAATGTCATTTGTGTCATGCCGGAAGTTGTCATATATAATCGAAGCCAGAATCGATCGATTTACAGTATAATTTTGATATACATGCGCCACGTGAAAAGTGCTAATGCATTCAGAAACACTGAAATTATATACATATATGGATTAAAATTGAGAAAGAGGGCTTGATGCAATTCTAAATCTAAGTTAGATAGACGTAAATAATTTAGTAATGTATATTCATATACATTACGAAAACAGTACATCGTTTCATTTAGACCGCAGTAACGTTATATAATGCTGTAAAAGAAAATAATATTTTAAAGACTGATTGAATGTTCGATGCAGCTACAGGAGAGAAAGCATTTATGAAAACTATACATATAAAAACATCTGCAGCGACGAGACGCCAAAAACAGTGAATTTCAACCCATTTTATCATATGTGGTACAAAGTTTCTATTTTTGGCGAGACGTCCAACATCCTCAGTGTCGGATGTGTGAGATAAATAGAACAAAATCGATTTACAATTAATCCAATGGCACGTATTTTTCCTGTTATGTCTTTTTAACGGCTGTTGTGATTTAAATCGACGTTATTGTGGCTTCGGGCAGTTTTAAAACACGGAGCCATTTTAAATGGAATTACATTGATCGCTGTAGAGAAGATAACCAACACTATCACTCTGAATTATGTCACAGAATTCTCGTCAGTTTTGTCCATTTTTACAAACTAGCTGTTTACAAGAATGGGAGTGTTTGACTCACCGGTCAATGTTGAAGAGCAATATCTTTATCTGTCAAGGGGAAAATCCTCCTCAGAGATGTTGAAGTGAACGAAGGTCTCGTCGTCCGCACGTTTCTCTGCTCGCAGTCTCTGCCAGCCGTGTTTTGATGTCATTCAGTGGGCGGGGCTTCAAGGGCTCCCCACATTACAGTCAACGCGTTTGGAAGACCCCCTCAATCACGATGTATCGCCCCCGTGAGGTTATCTATGATATCATCACGATGACGAACTCACGTCTTTATCGAGTCACGTCCTTTTACTTGATCCTTAAACTTTTTTTTTCGTTGAAAAAATAAAACCAAGTCGTAGAGCAGGTTTTATTATAACGGTCTCCAATTTCAATGGTTGGACTGACAGCATATGAAACAAGCCCATCTTTAGAATGCAGTATTAAAGGGGGATGCTGTTTTTCACTCTTTCAGTTTTTGGACAGACGCAGAGGTAAGTACATTATGACATAATTTTAACATTAGATAACAGCAAATATTTAAATATTCAATAAGTTAATAAAGGAATAGTTCACCCCAAAATTAAAACACCACCATTATTTACTCTGCCCTTAAGGAGTTTCAAACCACTTTTAAATGTTTTTCTGCTATTGAACACAGAAATATATATATATATATATATATTTAGAAGACTGGTTGAAACCAGTACCATTTGCATACAGGAAAAAGTTGCTATGAATTTCAATGCATGGATAACAGTTTCTAACATTCTTCAAAATATTCTCTATGGTGTTCAACAGATGAAAAACACTCAAACTGGTTATGTGAATGGTGAGTAAATGATGACATCATTTCTATTTTTGGGTGAACAACCCCCCTTTAATACTGAGATGCACTCAAAATGAGAATTTCAGTATTTCCAAGATCTGGAGAAAAAGATTTTGCTTTTAGACAGAAGGATTACAGTCATTATGATATTCACAGTTGTTCAGAAATAAATAAGCAATATTCAGAAAACACTTAAACATTCTAAGCAGCTTTTCTTTTAAATATAATAGAGCACAATGTATATTTGACTTCACACCCAACCAGTTATGTGTAGGTTAAGGGTTAATTAGCATTTTAAAGAGTGCAGGGCAAATGTTGACTTCCTAAGTAGGCGTTAAGGTCAAACAATTAAGATTAAACCTTCAGTTTGAATATATGTAACTTTCTTGAGGACAAAATCCTAATCTAGCTTGTACAGTATGTGTTGAGTGGATTTGCTTTTTGACTAAGTGTAAATATATTGACAAGTAAGCTCACCTCAGAATGAAAAATCTGGCCTGATTTACTCACCCTCGGGTTCTCAACGCAATAGAAATATGCAAATGAATATATTTTTAATCAAATAAGAGATTTATGTTCCTCCAGAAAAAGCGTATTCAGTGCAAACGCCTCATAAAAAGATTCATGAGTTACAAAAAATAAACTGAATGGCCACGAGACACAATCGCTTTAAATAACTATTTCTGACTTAATATAGGCTTTTATTCACATATAACCACTAATGAGGAAACAATGTTTACAGTATACAGATTTGGTCATGGAACCTCAGCCATGCTTGGTTCATGAGCAACAACCAAAAAGGTTTGTTCCTAAACAATAAACAGGTGTAGTTTTTGTTTTTTATTGATGTAATGATGTGAATAAAAGCATAAATTAAATCTGTTCATCTAATCAAACAATCATATGTCTACAGAAGACACACATTAATCACTTCATTTAAATGGATTTATTTACTTTATTTTAAAAGATTTTGAAGCGTCAGCATTTTGGGTAAATAGGCTATCAATGGACAAACACAACTATCTCAGACTTGATTAAAATTATGTTCATTTGTGTTACAATGATGAACGAAAGACATGAGGATGAGTAAATAATGACAAACCTTTTATTTTGGGTTGAACTAACCCTTTAAGAAATGTGAGCATGCTGTGCATTATTAAATGTCAAAGACATATCTTGTAAACATTTAAGCAAACATAATCGTAAAGAAGTTTGTTATTTTTCCTTTTGGAGAAACAGAAGGAATGAAATGGATATGAATAGCATTTGCTGTAACAATTATAAGTGAGATGAGTTTGGTGACATTCTGTATTAATTTGACAAAACCAGCATGTTCAGTTTCACATTTTCTCAGTCTATTCTATAGGCTTTTTTGGTTTCGTGGCCTGGTTTAGGAATGTTTTAAACTGAGGTAGTCGTCCTGTGATGAAAGCAAAATAAGTCCTGGCGCCCTCATGTGGCACAAGTCAGAGCGACCTGCTGCACCTTTCCCAATTCACTCAGCAGCTGTTTGATGCTGTGCTTGAGTTCAGGCAGACGGTCCAGCGGTTCTGGAGGTTCCAACTCACCCGTGCAGTCCAGCCAGTTTTCAAGCACTGCAAAAAACAAACAAACAAAAATTAAAGTTAAATAAAAGTCATTGAGACTTTTATTTTAGTATGTTGATGTACTTATAACTAAAACAGAATGGACTTTAAAAATCAATACACTTGATACAATACAGTTGATATCAGAATTTTTAGCCCCCCTTTCAATTTTTTTTCTTCTTAAAAAATTTGCCAAAGAAAGTCTTATTTGTTTTATTTTGGCTAGAATAAAAGGTGTTTTTTAATTTTTTAAAAACCATTTTAAGGTCAAAATTATTAGCCCCTATAAGCTATATATTTTTTTAATAGTCAGAACAAATCGTTATACAATAACTTGCCTAATTACCCTATTCTGCCTAGTTACCCTAATCAACCTAGTTAAGCCTTTAAATGTCCCTTTAAGCTGTATATAAGTGTCTTGAAAAATATCTAGTCAAATATTATTCACTGTCATCATGGCAAAGATAAAATAAATCAGTTATTAGAGATGAGTTATTAAAACTATTATGTTTAGAAACGTGTTGGAAAAAAATCTCTCCGTTAAACAGCAATTGGGGGGGAAATAAACAGGGGGGCTAAAAATTCAGGGGGTTTAATCATTCTGACTTCAACTGTAGCTGTAGTGTTGATCATTGATCTTGAAGTGAACAAGAAACATTACTATAATGCAAATCACATGAAAAATTACAAAACATAAATCCAGCCCCCTGAAACCCTGTGGCGCACCATCAAGCTCCCGTTCAATGAAGTCCATCCTGTGAGTGACTTCTTCTTGAACAGTCTCGATATGGTCCAGCAGGTTGACTTTCCACTGCTGCGGCTGAGCTCCGCCTTTATCTCCACCTCCATTTGCACCCGCCTCACACTTCTCTCCTATAACCTAAATGCAATAAAGTGGCATTCAGTCAGTCTGTGCTACTACTCAAAAGTATGGGATCGATATGATTTGTTAAATGATTGTGAAAGCTGCTGTTTTCTATTTAAATACATTATGACTTCAGTGTCACACAAATTAATGTGTGTCTTATGGGCTCAACAAAAGTCTTATGGGTTTGAAAGGGCAAGTAAATGATGTAAAAATCTTAGGGTAAACTAACTCTTTAACACCACATACTCTCACTTCATTTATAACCACAAGAATTACCCCTTTAAAGAAAAGTTTGGTTTTGACCATATTTAGAATGGTCGTAAATATTAATTAGCTCTGCTGTAATGCTCTGCAGCTCATATCAGTGCCAAATGCTCTCACTCACACCTTGGTATTGGTGGTTTACGAGGACTCTCCATTGGCATAATGTATTTTATACTGTAAAAACTGCTTATTAAATGGCCCTTCTCTATCCCTGAACCCAACCCTTATAGGAAACCCGTGTCAACAATTTTTCCATTATTAAGTTATCAAGTGTTTTGAATTACAAGGACCTAAGGCATGTCCTCATAAACCACCTCAATGTTGTAATACCCAGGTCATACTAATGTCATTATACAAATTCTGTCCTTGTAAGCTACTCAAACCAGTGCACACACAAACACACACCATGTACTTTGAATCACACATACACAAAATAATCATACTGCAGTTGTCAACAAAAATTGTAACAAATTGAGTTGATTCCTTGTTAAAATGAAAATCTTTTTTTACTAAAGTGGTAGAAATGTTTAATTAGCTAGAAGAAATGAGTGAATGAAATGAAAGTTTTTCCTTAGTTGTTGTGTTGTGGATGAAATATAGGCCTAATTACACTTGACAAAAGAGACCATCAGATATATATTTAACGTTGAATTTGGTGGTTTTACATTAAAACAGAGGGAATTAATATCAACCGCTGTAAAAACACATTTCTGAAGTTTATTGTCATTCTTTTACTCATGCATAAGTGTTTAATGCATAAATGTGCATTAAACACTTATATTCAGCAGTCTACATGTTCATTGCCTCATTACAAACATGTAAAAATCACAACATACATGTTAAACTAACAAACAATACAGTTAAACAAACCTAATTTTGTTAACTTTATGGTGCGCTGAATAAATCTAATCCATATTTGCATTCTACAGACAAGCTGTGATGACATGAGATACTCATACCTGGTTTCATTACCTTAGAGCTCCATAACACTGGTCCCACATGCATAGTAAGTATAATACAAGCTTGGATCAACTTAGAAAGAAGGGGAAAATATTATTGTAATCAAACACTACTGGGAGCATGCATATTAATGATCCTGTGTGGATCACCAAAGTTTGTGTTTTGTTCTGATTGCCATTTTTTTCACTAGGATTTACTCTCACACTTACACAATTTACATGAGAATGAGGAAACAATAGTGTTTGAGGCTCATGATATTCCATTTCCATATACTGAACTTTTATTACTCAGCTATGCCTAGATATATTCATATTTTCATACTATGGCAAATACCTTTATTTTATTTTACTTTTATTTTCATACCTTTAAAAATATCAGACCATAACCATTATATTTCACAAAACTGGACTGTGATAATGCTGTTAAAGGCTCATTTAATGTGACACTTACCTTGCTGTGGTTAAAGAGCTGAGTACTAGAAGTCTTCAGCATTTCTCCATTGTAGTGTTGTTCATTCTTCTGCACTCTTTCAGTGCTGTGTAATCGGTCTTCCAGCAGTGACTCTACCCGTGTTTTTAGCACCAGCCTTGGCTCCAATACCTGGTAAAGAGTTTGTGGTTTTTGGTAGCAGTGCTCACTGCTGATGTAGTCCTGGAAGGATGAAGAAAACACCTCTTTATGTTCAATGGCCTCCAAGCCTGCTGAACGAGAAACGGTTTTTGCATCATGAGGAGCCTTGCTTTTCATCCTGGATCTTTCAGTTGGCTTCCATGGCTGTCGCCACAATTTAAGTTCTGGATGAGTCTGGCTCCTGCAGAAAAAAAAATTATGTGGATTTTTAAATAGCACATACGAATGGATTCAAACAGAGAGAAAGCAGCATCACTCACTGTAGCACGCTGATTTTGAGCTGCAGGCCATTGAGGACTTCAACGACATGTTGGACGTCCCCTAACAGCTGATGAGTGGCTGCAATCTTTTTGCCATTTTGATGGGAGTAGTTTTCCAGGAAAGAGAGGCCGTACATGTGGCCAGTGCTCAGCCAATCCCTGTCATACCAGTACCTCAGGCTCTGTCTCTGACCTCTCACCTGTCCTGGGTACACACACACAAATGAGACAGCAAAATTTAGTTAAGTCATTTAAATGAAAACAGCAAAAAAATGACATCATGTAGGTTTCCCAGCTGGAGGAACACAGTTGGCAATATGTGGAGTGAAACTACATAAATGGTCTATGCTTTTTTATCAAGCGAGTGATGCTAAATACAGCTCTAAATGGGGTCTAAATGTTTTGAGCTTGTCTACTTTTGACATCTTTTAGAACGCAATTAAACACATGAAACCAAATACAATCTAATGTGTTTACTACAGCCACAAAAATGTCCCTGCTTGCTCATAAACCATGTAACTTTGGTTCATTCATTCAATAGTACTAATGTGTCGCACTCCTGCAAAAGTGATGAACATCAAAACATGATGTAATAAGAGGGAAGGTTCTTGATAAAAACTGAATACAGGTAGTCAAACAGAAGCATTTGAATTGCTATGTTAATATCAGGTGGAAACAGTAATGTGTGGAACCATTTGTGATAGAATCACTGAAAACGCATGTCAAAACCAGGTGGAAACAGGGAAAAAGTGTCACCAATTCTGAGGTTTCAACTGAAGTTCTGTTTAGAAATCAACACTAAAACATACATACTTTCCAAACCTGGAGAATCCCGGCAAATGAAGCAGGAATATCGTTCTGGAACATTCTCTTCCAGGAGGCCCATACAGGTCCCATGCTGCCAGTACAGACACTCTTCACACTGAGGTGCAAGAAAAAAAGCAATCAACATGATTTAAAATTCAAACTCCAAGGTCAGTAGTATTTAAGAAAAGGAGGCTGACTAGTATGTCATAAAACAATCTTACATAATACATTACTATATTTCAGATTATGCATGAATTTTCAGCACCCATTACTTCGGTCTTCAATGTCTCCTGTTCCATGAGAAATTATCCTAATTTGCTAATCTGGTGCCAAGGAAATATGATCAACTTCTCAACAATTCTCATTAGCATTTTTGTGGAATTCATTTATTGCTTTTTTGGTTTGCTTTCAATTGAAAGTATCCTTTCAGTAGTAAAAGTATAATTTCTTAATACTAAATATACCTTTTACTGACCCCAAACTTGTGGTGGTCAGTATGGTAACATACAGGCCAAATGAATGTTCACCTGTAACATGAAGTCATTCTCCTCATCTGCTTCACACACACAGCGCACAGTTTCCTGACTTTCTGTAGTCGAAGCAACAGAACTACAGCTGAGAGGTGAGGTGATAACATCCAGATCCGCCTCCATTTCATCTTCACTCCACCCACAGCTTTCAGAAGACCAATCAGAAATACTATCCTCATCTGAAAACATATAACAAAACAAGGTGGGGATGAATCACATCACAAAATGATACTAACTGAAATACAGCACTGCTAAATATAGGAACTGAAAGAAGGGGAGTATAGCAAAAGGAAAGAAAAGCAAAGCACAATATGTTTATTTTTAGCAAATTAAAAACCGCAAGATTTGTAGAGTGCATGGAATATACAGTAGAGTAATATAACATTGTAACAAATTCAGAATTATATCATATCATTTCTATAGTTGTATTTAGGGCTGTGCAATTAATTCAAATTGTATTGAAATCGCGATTTGAACTTGCACGATTTCTAAATCGCATTTCAGCACAATTTTCCCACAGTGTGCTTTTTGAACCAATCATAACGCAGTGCTCCTAAACAGAGCGTAGGAACTGGAGACTGAGCTTAATGACAAATAGCCTGCATAAACAGGGATGATGAGTTCAGCACAGGAGGACTTGGTGTAGGATTACTTTGGATAGAGGAAGGCTGATGTATCACAGAATCAGGTAATTTATAAGACCTGTCAGTCTTTTATCGCTTCTAAAAGCATGTGGAAAGCACAAGGCGAGTTGCTGCCTTCAGCATTCAAAACTTTTTGCGCTCGTACTCCTTTGACGTGTCTTTGACCATTAGCTGTTTTCTCAGAGGATGAAAAACTAACAAAACATTACTGCAGGTCCGGTACAAGTTTTATTTATAGAGAAAATTAACAAGCACTGGTATGAAAGTATGAAGCTGATCACTCAGTTCTTGTCACGTGACTCGTGGTCACTTGCAGCATTCTGAAAATAACTGGATGCGCATAGAATATGCGAACGCACGTCACAATATTGTATATCACAATACACAATAATAAAGTTGTGCGCAAATGACGAAATATGTGAACAGCCTATTTCATGACAGCGTCAAAAAGAGGTCTATGATCTATAAAGCATGGCAAAAAAAATATCTGGACACATACAAAAGTACACGCAACTGCTTATGACATGTGGTCAAACAGAACATCGGAGCCTTGTGTTTGACAGCGTGCACACACACACACACACACACACACACACACACACACACACATACACAGTAGTCTATTTATTTGTTTTGCCATAGTTCTGTTCTAGAGACAATTTATTATTATCTTTACTAAGTGATTTTTATTTTACTTTGCCTTATGTCCGTTTTAGGGCGTACTCACACTATGTACAGCTGCCTTGAACTGGGCCGAAGCTCGATGAACAGATCAGCCACTTTTGACGCTCATAAACAATCATAAAGTCTTCGTGCTGCAGGAATTAGGAGGTTTGCTGAAGCTACAGCTGTCGTGCAGTGAATGGGGTGCGTCTTTAATAAACTACAATGTTCATTGGGTTCATTGAACAGTACAAATGATTAATTAATCCATATGAAACAGTTCCTTAAAAGTCACGTCTCGCTTTCAGTTTCGGGCTTAGGCACGCTTGCACTCACACTGCAAGTGTACCGTGCCTGAGCCCAAGTGAACCGCGCTCAGGCCCACCTCTTCCAACCGAGCCAGGGCCTCCCAAGTGAACCGTGCCTGAGCCCGATTCAGAGCAATCACACTTCTCAAACGATTCAGGAAACGGGCCTGAGCACGGTTCGGATAGCATAGTGTGAGTAGGCCCTTAGAGACACATTACAGGACTTTGATAAAGATCTAATTGTATTCCTTTGGAAATGTTTTATATTTACACTGTAAAACCTGTGTGTGTGTCAAAATCGTGATAAAAATGATCGAACTCGCAATATTGTTTAAAAAAATTGTGATAGGTTTCTTTTGCCTATATTACACAGCCCTAGTTGTATTCATTCAATCATTCATTAATTTTCTCTTCGGCTTAGTCCCTTTATTAATCAGGGGTTGTCACAGCAGAATGAACCGCAACCTAGTTGTATTATATATATTTTTTTTAAGTCTTACATATCTTTGAAAAGGATTTACAGCTGTTGTGCACTATCATGCTTCCAAAACCAATGCTTTAAGAACAGGTTGTTGATTATTACATAAATAAATGCAGATTTTCTTCACCTGATGTGGTTTTTCGTATCTTTTTCTTTTCCTTCAACTTTATACGCAGGAAGTCTCTGCTTTGTTTCTCTTTCAGCCTGTCGCGTTCCTTCACACCTTCTGCAAAGGAAAGAAACCAAATCTCAGATCGAGATCAACATTTTAAAGCCTACAGTAATTGGCTTACAATGAAATCCGATAGAAAATTCTCTACGTAAGCCATACCCATTTCCATAAATCTCCTGTCTCTTTCCTTGTCAAAGTATCTCTGTACATTGCTGTCTAGCTGAGTCTCTCTGGTCTTGTCCTTCAGTAAAGGCCACTGCTGGTAATTCTGTGCGCTGGCAACAGGAGGCGCTAGAGAGCGTCTCTTCACGGTCACCCGCGCACACTCGCGTGACGTAACGCATCTCTTCTTTGAGCCACCGTGACTGTTAAGTGTGGTATTTTTGTCCATTTCCCTGGTCCCGTCCGGTTCTATAGGGCACTCCTCTCCATGGTAGTACTTCATATGATAATGCAGGAGTTTTGCTTTGCGGAAGGACTTTAAGCAGCCTGGAGTGCTGCATTTATACAGGTTATGATCCAGGTTGATAGAGAGCACCGGTGGAGGCTGGTTTTTGATGACTCTATACACTGTGAGAAGTCAATTGTGCGTTCAATCATCACTAACTCAAGATCATTCATGATTGTGTAAATGTGATTAGTATAGATCTTTACTCACAAGGTTCTCTGCTGAACCGGTTAGGATTGTGAAAGGCTTGTTTTCTAACTGCTGCAATAAATAAAATTGATAATAAATGTAATTATTTGAGGACATATGAGTTTTAAAGATGTGGCGGGTGGAATATCACCTGTAGGCTTGAACGTTTCTGCTTGGCACTGAGCCTGAGATGCTGCTGTGCCATTGGACAGTTGTGTAAGATGTAAGGAGTCTTGTTCTTTTCCTTGAGTTCGCTGATTGTTGGGCTTGCAATCATTATGACAACTTTTTTCTGGAGGTGTGAAACAAATTATAAAGAGAATAATATTGCACAAGTACAGTACGCACGTGTTTTAAAATTAAATAGACAAACCTGAATCAGTCTTGGTTTTTTTGGAGCTCCTTCGTGCATTTGAAAGTCTCCTCTTTCCTAAAAAAAATAAAACAGATGTCACAAAAACACATAATCATGTGATTGACATTTAATTTGTGACATAATTTGTTTTCACTTCTGTTCCAATATCCTCTCTAAATGGTAGGGCTGTATGTTTGGGAAAGCAAAAACACATTGTGATTTTCTGAACATATTTGAATATTACAATAATATGTCAACATAACTGTGGAGCAGAGGTGTGCAATTAATTTTTCCAAGGGGCCACATTAGACTCTGGGGTGAGGGTGGGGTGGTTTGAGGACCAAGCCAATACAGTTAATTTGTTAAAAAAAAAAAAAAAAATTCTGTTAAACTATTTAATAAACATTTATAAAATCTCTAAGTATTTTAAAGACCAGCATCACAATATCAACTTCATATAAAAGCCACAGGGTTGTTTGTTTGATTGCTTCACCTTTTTCTTTCCTTTTTCTTTATTTATTCATTAATTTATTTATTCAGTGTTCAGTGAGAGAATTCTAGCCTGTGTTGGGCTGAACAAAAGCACTGAAGTCAAGTTGAATGTGAGGTGGATATGTGATGTAGTAATCATCACTGAGAGAGGATCTGATTCTGCATTTGTTAAATCGTTAATCTGAGGTAATTACCGATTAGTCAACCTTTATTACTGTGTCATTCCATACAAAGTGTGAAACTGCCTGGTTAGTTCTTGTCACATGACTCGTGGTTCACTAGAGGCACTCTGAAATGTTTAGATTTTTTCAACTCGTGACGCCTGGAAAACGTGAGCGTGACATACCGCATGTGCATCCATTTGTGCGCTGAACCCTCCAATGGAAATAACGAAACTGAGCGCACAAAAGACGCTATATGTGAAAGTGCCCTCGCAATATCAGACCTGCGTATTGCAAGACCCTGTTTGTGGTTGAATTTAAATTAAATAATACATCATGCATGCGCCCTTGGGGCTGTAAAATGCCCAGGTCTGCAGTAGAGTAATATTAAAAAAAAGGTATTGTTATGATTATTATTATTATTGTATCGTAAAATAAACTATTACAGAAATAATGTTTTAAAATAAAAATAGATATAATAAATATTTTGATAAATTTACTTTTTTTTTGCAAGATTCAACATTATTCTAAAGCTTATGGCTCTCATTTTATTAATTGTTTTCAAACATTAAAGAGCTCCTATTATGGGTTTTTGAAAATGACTTCATGTAGTGTGTAACACAGCTCTTAGTGAAGTGAAACATCCAGCTAAAGCTTAAATCTGAAAGTGGACAGTTTAAAACTATTGATTCATCTATAAAAGAGTCGACTTATAGTGGTTTAAATGAATCGTCTTGATAACGAGTCTTCAGCCGTTTCGGCGTGACGTCGTTATGAAACATAATAGTTGCGCGCGCAGACCCGGCAAAATTCAAACCTGCGGCCCCACCCACTAACACAGCAGCAAGACGCTCATGAAGATGCTGTGTTTACCTGGATATTATTGGAAGTGTGAGGGAAAGGAGTCATTCAGAAATCTGCACGCTTACAATGGGCGATCTATCACTACACAGCTCATGCATTAGTTTCTGCCTCCATCTTGTAATGGACAGACAAGACACCAGGGGTGCAGGCAAAATAAGGACAAATTATTAGGTACACCGGCAGGCTGCTGAACGCTGGGCTTCGGGCTGGTGAGCAGCACTGAAATGGCTTGCGAATGGAGAGCGGGAGCCTGCAGAGATAGCTTGTCAGAGGACAGAGGATGGGGATCCTCCCGGCTGGGGATGTGATCGTTTAGAAAAACAGAGTACAGGTAAGCCCTTAGAACATATAGTAGTTCACGGACGAGGTGCCACAGCAATGATTGCAAATAGAAATTATCTACATGTTTTGTTACTAGTAACCGCGTGTACTGTATCCGGTTAACTCTTTATATTCTCATATCATCATATCTCATATGTAAACGCGACGCGTGCTGCTTTGTTTACAGATTTAAATGCTTTCGTGAGCTCGTTCCACTGCCATTTGTCGTTGCTATGGCCACCGTTAGCTGATCCTGCACACGTGCAGTGGTCAAGGTTCAGAATAGTTCAGCTTGTGCTGCTGTGTGGATTAAAACTGAATGTGTGTCATACTTAACATAAGCAATAAGCTTGTGTTTAACTGCACTGCTTTTGGCGCTGAGGTGTCTGAATAACACTGTTAAGAACCGGGTACTGTTTACTGTGGTGTTAGTAAGTTTACTTTGAAGCGTGTTTCAGGATCCTATACCATTGTTGGCGACCCGCGGGCTTGATAAACCGCGCTGGGAATTTTACTGTCTCGCGCTGAACACTGTCGACCAAAGGCAACAGTCTGTCATCTGTCCAATCAGCGCAGATTAGCTTCGCACTAAGCAGGGGTTTGGGAACAAAAGAATCGCTGAACAATTCATATGAGAGTCGCTGGGATAATTAGGTAAAAATAAATGCATATTATAAGACCATGAAGGTGTTTTCTGACCTTGCATACATATCAGTATGTTGATGGAGACCCATAAAACCGAAATATGACCCTTTTCAATGTGTAATGGGGCTCTTTAAATCACCAAGCTTTCATTTTATAGATGCAGCTAGTTTGTATTCCAGATACATATCATAAGTGACCCAAAGTTTAGAAGCAGAGTGTTTGTGTGAACCAACATTCACTGAGAACTAAAATGCTCTGAAATCTTTAAAATATGAGGCATTTCTGTGTAAAAGAAAATAGTGCTGAACATGTTATAATTACATTTAGCCATAATATTTCATCAAGCAGTCCTATTAAACTGAAATAATTATGATTTCCAAACAGGTTCATCAAATAATCCCCCACCATTGGTTAATCAAAAAAATAACCCCTCCTCCACACCCAAGGCTATTGGTTGAGTGAAGGTTGCTAAGTAATGCTGGTCACAATTATTAAACAAACAGAACAATCTGATTTGAGCAACAGAACGGCCAAGTTTACACTTTTCAGAGAGCTCAACCTAGTCTTACAACAAATTTACTCATGAACAGTTTTACTTTGTACTTACTTTTTATCCGCTGCCTCCGTGCTTTTCTGTCATGAGCAAGACATTGTTCTTTGACTTCCTCCTTCTTTTGTTGTGCCAGAACGTCTGTTTCCTCTGTCTCGTTCCTCTTCACCGTGCTCTCGCTGAAGTTCACATTAGAGTCAAACAGCGCTGAGTCCTCCATCTTCACCATGACCTCCTCTTCTTTCTCCTCAAACCCTGAGCCCTTTTTCACAAGCGACTTACTGTAATTGTGTTGACCTATTTCCTCTAAATCTCTCTCCTCTTTTACACTTTGATTTTCCACTTTAATTTGCATCTGTTCGCCTTCTTCTCCATCCACGTCTGAGATATCATCTTCATCTTTCTCAGCAACACAGTCAGTCTGTCCTGCTGCTTGTTTATCACTATTGGCTTCATTCTCCTGGATTTCCTTTTCTGTCTGTTGTATCATTGGCTTCTCTCCATTCTGGTCATTTAGTTTCTTTCTTCTCTAAATAGAGGGAATGAGAGAATGAGTTCTAGGCCAAACCAGGTTTTGTAATCGAGGCTAAAGATGAGCATGATAGAAATACAGAATGAACCTCTTTGGTGAAGGGCTTCACATGGATTCCTTTGACTGTTTGGACGACACCATCGTAGAACTTTACTGTGTAGGATGCTGAAGGATCATTTTGTCATTAGAATCACACAAACATATACAATTGAAATGTTAATATTTGACCATACACAATAAAACCCGAATAAATGTTTCCATTAATGTACATTTAGTTAGGATAGCAAAAAATGTGGCCAACATAGGCTCATTCTAAAAAACGTAACCCTATATACATACACACGTTTCTGGTACCACAATATATATAGTGTTACATTTTCAGAATGAGACTGGGTTGAATGTGGTAGAGATACAACTATTTGGAAATATGGAATCCTAGGTTTAAAAAAAATTATAAATACTGAAAAAATTCCCATCATTTTTTTCTAATTAAAGTGCTTAGCAATGCACATTATAAATTAAGAGTTTTGATATACGTACAGCAGAAAATTCTCAAAGAAATCTCCATGTAACTTGATTTTTTATTTCATATTTAAAAAAATGTTGTCATCAAAGAAAAATCAGTAATTAGAAATTTTTGGCATTTCCAAAAAACATACCTGTAAAACATAAGTCTGGTTTTGTTGTCCAGAGTCACATATAAATGTTTAATGACACATAGGTTTTATGTTTATTACCATCTTTATTGACAGCCAAAACTTTTGCCGGATAAAATCGACAGTCGGACCAACTGGCAAGAACTCTGTCATTCACATGAAATCCCTGCAAAAAAAAGACAAAGGCAAACAATTAGAATTAGTTTTGGCAGCACGGTGGTTCAGTGGTTAGCACTGTCGCCTCACAGCAAGAAGGTTGCTGGTTCCAGTCTCGGCTGAGCCAGTTGGCATTTCTGTGCGAGTTTGCATTTTCTCCCTGTATTGACAAAGACATGCGCTTTAGGTGAATTGAATAAGCTAAATTGGCCGTAGTGTATGAGTGTGTGTAAAACATATGCCGGAATAGTTGCCGGTTCATTCCACTGTGGCAACTTCTGATAATCAGAAACTAAGCTGAAGGAAAATTAATGAATTATCTGAGTTTTAGGAATTTTATTGATCTTGAGTCTTTGATACATATTTATGAGGGTCTGCAGAGGTCTTATTTTTTCTGAGTGTTGGTGAATCACATATCTTATATAAATATAAAGACACCCAAGGGAAAGGTTATGTGATAATATACACTACTGTTCACAGGTTTGAGGTTAGTAAGATGTTTTTGATTTTAATACTGCTGTTCAGCAAGGATGCATTATGATAATGAAAAGAAACAGTTAGGTCATTTATAAATGACATAGAATTTATATTTCAAACTAAACATGCTTTTATAAATAATGCACTAAATCAGAAAATTAGAAGGGTTTTGAAAGATTGTGTGGCACAAGATTCAGTTTTTCCATTGCAAAAATATATTGTTTATTAATATAAAATAATGGTTGTTACATATTACTTGAATATATTACAATATAATTACAAATGGGTGGCGTGGTGGCACAGTGGGTAGTGCTGTTGCCTCAAAGCAAGCAGGTTGCTGGTTCGTGCCACGGCTGGGTAAGTTGGCATTTCTGTGTGGAGTTTATACACAAGTTCTCCTCGTGTTCGTGTGGGTTTCCTCCGGGTGCTCTGGTTTCCCCCACAAGTCCAAAGACATGCGCTATAGTTGAATTGAATAAATTAAACACTAAAGTGCCTGTAGTATGTGTGTTAATGAGAGTGTATAGATGTTTCCCAGTGATGGGTTGCAGCTGGAAGGGCATCGCTGCGTAAAACATATGCTTGATAAGTTGGCGGTTCATTCCACTGTGGCGACCCCTGATTAATTAGGGGACTAAGCCGAAAAGAAAATGAATGAATGAATTATTACAAAATGGTAATAATAAATGACAACATTCTTGCTGTGAGGGGACTGCTAACCTTTGAGCCACCGTGTCACCCTTAATATTTTTTAAAATAACTTTAATATAACCCTATATAGTAAAGTTGAAGTATAGTATAGAAATTAATATACAGTAGTATAATACAGTAAAGACATTTACCATACTGTTAACGCACCAAATGACTGAATTGTAGTTTATTACCATGCTGAACTAGTATCTGCATATTAGTGAAGATAGATAATAATAAACTTTTTGCGATCATCCTCACAGTAATTAAAAAACAGCAGGAATGCAATATCACTTTCACATCTCGGTAAACAGATTAATATCAAAGGCTGATCCTCGATTAGCTTTCATGCTCTGGGATTTTGAAGTAGCACAGGCATGACTCACAGGGATGAAGCTATCGTCCTGCCGTCCCTCTCTCCTCAGCTGAACCCTCTCCACAGGCCTCAGGTATGGACTGGCCCAGTCAAACCACTCGTCATATCGGTGGCTCCATTGCCGATAGTGAACTAACACCTTCTCATCCTCATAGTCGATCTTCTCTATGTTGGCTGCATACCTGCGAGATCAATCACGCACAGATAGATTCATAAAAAACATAACGAGGGAGGGAGTTATACCAAAAATTATACAAATGAATAAAAGAATGACACTTGCCAGCTCTTCAGACTGTCCCGTGCTTCAAGCGCAGCACCCACCTCAAACTTAATTCCTCGTCTGTTAGGAGGTCTTTTGCTCATAATGTCAGCAACTACCTAATGTAAAGTAGTCACGTTTTAGTAAACAACTAGAGATCGTTACATCAAAGTTCATTTAATCTGTCGAAATAAATACTATTTTTACAAGTAAATGTTTTAATAGACAGAAAAAGAGAATTATATATTAATTTTGATGCTCAATCTAATGGGAAATTCTATATATTATAACATTTTCATGTCTAAAACAAACAGTTTTGGCAATAAACTAATTACATATTTTTTGTTAGACATTGCTATTTAGAAATTTACAATTTTACATATTAAGAATTTATTCTGTAATTAAGACTGTTAGGTGGACCTATAGCCATTTTTAAACTTTATTATTCCAACACAATCTCATGGCAATTCGTAACTCTTGATTTAGTGGCTTTGGCTAAATTGTATAAATTTATACTATCTCATTTGTAAAATTTAGTATGACAATGACAGCTGGGTTTAGGGGCGGGGTTTGGTGCCCCATCTTCATTTTAAAATCGTACATTTTCGCACGACTGAACTCTGTACGAATTTGTAAAATAGTTGTTTTCTCGTGAGATCAGGCTGATTATTCACATTTTGCATTTTACTAAATAATTATAGACTAAAATCAAAATCTGTGTTATTTCTATGTTACTTTGAGTAAAATATAATGAAACACAACCACTGAGTTTTTATTTAAAAACTTTTTATTTACAAAAAGTAACCCAGCAGTTGGGTTTGTTCATATTTTACCCACTTTTTTGTTGAAGCAACCCAGCAGTAAATTAACTATAATTAACAAAATATTAGTAAAATAAAGACTTTAAAGAACCATTAAACAGACTAAGCTAGGGCTGTACGATATAGTCATGGGCCAATATAAGATTCTGACGGTATGATAACCTTGGATAAAAATATCACGGTTTCACAGTGCCACGGTATTGTGATTACTGCTCTAAAATATATTCTTTTTAAATGTCTGTGTAAAAAAATAAAACATTTTCTACCTTTGAACACAATATATTTTATTTTGAGAAACATTTATAATATTTTGGAGCAGTAAACCTGCCAGGCCAAATAATGAAACTGAATCATTGACGTCTGCTGTCTTCATTAGTTTTAAAAACACAGATTTATTTACAATTTAAAATGGCATCTTTGGATATCTTTTCTGCTGGAGATGCTGTTGTTTAAAAAAATGTAAATAAAAAATCTTACACATACCTTAGGAATGGTATTAGAGAAAATTTTGGCGGTATGAAAACCTTGACTTTTCCAAACCGCGGTATACCTTGAAAACGGTTATCGTTTCATGCCTTGTACGATACTGGGAATATATGCGATATTGTTGTTAAGTATTGCGATAACGATTAACAGTTACGATATAACCTAGATAATTTAAATTCTTTATATATATATATATTTTTAACAATGTATGTAATGACATTAAAATAAGGAGGTAAAAGATCTTTTTCAGATCGAATTAACTCTAACTGTATTGACTCCCACCATTAGCATTTTTTAAAACTCTAGGTTTACATTTGGGCCACTCCGGCCAATAGCTGAATTACTGCACCCCTTGTTTATTTTTTTCCCCCAATTTCTGTTTAACAGAGAGATTTTTTCAACACATTTCTAAACGTAATAGTTTTAATAACTCATCTCTAATAACCGATTTATTTTATCTTTGCCACGATGACAGTAAAAAATATTTTACTATATATTTTTCAAGACACTTCTATACAGTTTAAAGTGACATTTAAAGGCTTAACTAGGTTAATTAGGCTAACTAGGCAGGTTTTAGGCAAGTTATTGTATAATGATGGTTTGTTCTGTAGACTATCGAAAAAATTATAGCTTAAATAGGCTAATAAAAAGGCTAATAAATAGACTATAGACTAATTTATAGGCTAATAAAAAAATTTATTTATTCTAGCCAAAATAAAACAAATAGGACTTTATCCTTGCTCTGTTAAACATTCATTCATTCATTTTCTTGTTGGCTTAGACCCTTTATTAATCTGGGGTTGCCACAGCGGAATTTAGCTTACCCAATTCACCTGTGCTGCATGTCTTTGGACTGTGGGAGAAACCGGAGCACCCGGAGGAAACCCACGCGAACGCAGGGAGAACATGCAAACGCCACACAGAAACGCCAACTGAACCAGCCCAGCCGAGGTTCGAACCTGCGACCCAGTGAAGTTCTTGCTGTGAGACGACAGCACTACCTACTGCGCCACTGCGTCGCCCTTTGTTAAACATAATTTGGGAAATATAAAAAAAAAATTAAAAATTCAAAGGGGGCTAATAATTCTAAATTCAACTGTATACTGCGATGATTGCAAATAATTTTGCAATATGCTGGGCAGCCCTAGACTGAGCTCTAAATTTCCACTAAACCTGAAGATTTTTAAACAATGTACATGCTGCTACAATTCTGTGTGCTTTGATATTTATATAATTTAATCAAATAAATTAATTGAATAATCAATTCACTTAAATTTACTTAGTTAACTTAATTAAAAGCTAATAATACCCTTATACTGTACAATTACTTAACTGTAGGCTACATTTAAAATAATTGTAATGTTTAGTTATTAACAAACAAATATTAACCAAATTCATTTGTTTTTACTGATTACTCAAATAGCAAATCTATCCCAGAGTTCCCTGAAAGATTATCACTGATCTATAGCATTTAACCTGTGAACATTGTAGGTGCAAAAAAATCCAGGTCATGGCATCATGCCACTTAACACACAAGGAACAACAGACTTAAATCAATTATCAACAGCCTACTTTACTAAGCCTCTTATTTATACGTAACTTTAATGTATACGTTTAGATTCTGCTTGTATGAATAGAATGTTAAGATTTTTTTTATTAAATAGCTTTATCAAAAATGTATCAATTTCTCAAATTAATACATTTAATCGTGACATTTTGCATAACAACACTATTTAATGAACCTGTTTAGAGTAACCGTGTAAGTGAGAGTGATTAACTGTGATTTTGTCAGGGGCCCCATATATAAGTGCCTGGCGATGACAATGGAAACAATAGAGATGCCAGATATTCCAATACTCCACTAAATATTTGCCTGTCTGTTATTCCCACAACACATACATCTGTCCGTCTATATCCAAATACAGACAAAAGAAGACCATTCACGACATTTTGAAACGGATCTTTTCAGCTCGGCGAAAACACGAGCAGACGTGAACTTCCTGACTGATCCACACCCTCCATAAGAATAATGTCATGGATAGTAATGGGCGAGAACATCGCCACTCCCACAAATACAAGCTGTAAATCACAACATCAGTCTAGCAGTGCACATGTTCCGATATTAATGATATTTCAGTTCTTCAAACTCGAAATTACAGATTGAATTTTGTAAAGCAGCATCTTTACACACTCCGTATTCGAGCAAAGTCTTGGCACAGCGTAAACAGTATTGTAATATGGTAAATGTATAAGTTACCTGTGGTGATATCCGTCTTTTTGCAACTATAAACGCTCGTTGTTCTTGTATTAAAGCGTCTTTTATTGTAAGCACGTTGGGCGCGAGATGCGCGCACTTATTTTCCAATGTGTTCCACACAGACTACCGGTATGAACAATACCACATCTGCGCATGCGCGGACGACTTGACGACTGTATAAATACGTCTAGTAGCTACATTGTGATGCTCTGCAACCTTTCAGTTTTCTAGTGCCACTACAACAATAACGCTTTTAAGTATTTCATATATTTTTTTTATTAAAAAACGGAGGCTTGATAATAAGAACCACTTAATACAACACACCTAAAAACAATCTTATAAATTGTTTACATTATTATACACGCAAAACAAATTTCTGACGGTTTCCAGAAACATTGCAACAAAATTGATAAACGATAATAATAAATAATTATTGAGCCACAAACATGCATATTAGATTTCTGAAGCAATATGTCATGCTAAACACTTCAATAAAATAGTATTTTTATAGCAGAGAAAATCAGATTTTCTGACAATAAACCCCTCTCGCTCCCTCTATATACATGTTTATGATGCATTAAACTAGATAGGAATTGTCATATTATTTACATACTTTTTTGTTACTTTGAGTCCTATTTTTCCATCTCCCACTTAGAATAAATGTTTGCTAAATAAATTGAATGTAAATGCAGACTTGGTGAACATGAAAAAATATTGACAACCATTTTTTTAAGGTTGGCATTTTTCACAATGTAATATACACTCACCGACTACTTTATTAGGTAAACCTTACTAGTAGAGAGTAGTACCCTCTTTTGCCTTTAGAACTGCCTTAATCCTTCGTGGCATAGATTCACCAAGGTACTGGAAATATCCTTCAGAGATTTTGGTTCATATTGACATGATAGCATCACACAGTTGCTGCCAATTTGTCAGATGCACATCCATGATGCAAATCTCCACCACATCCCAAAGGTGCTCTATTGGATTGAGCTCTGGTGACTGTGGAGGCCATTTGAGTACAGTGAACAAGTCATGTGAACTTGTCATGTTCAAGAAACCAGTCTGAGATGATTTGCGCTTTATGACAATGCGTTATTCTGCTGGAAGTAGCCATCAGAAGATTGGTACACTGTGGTAATAAAGGAATGGATATTGTCAGCAACATTATTCAGGTAGGCTGTGGCGTTGACATGATGCTCAAATGGTACTTACGGGCCCAAAGTGTGCCAAGAAAATATCCCCTACATCATTACACCACCAGCAGCAGCCTGAACAGTTGATACAAGGCAAGATGGATTCATGCTTTCATGTTGTTGATGCCAAATTCTGACCCTACCATCCGAATGTCGCAGCAGAAATCGAGACTCATCAGACCAGGCAACATTTTTCCAATCTACTATTGTCCAATTTTGGTGAGCCTGTGTGAATTGTAGCCTCAGCTTCCTGTTCTTAAATGACAGGAGTGGCACCTGATGTGGTCTTCTGCTGCTGTAGCCCATCCGCCTCAAGGTTGGACGTGTTGTGCCTTCAGAGATGCTCTTCTGCATACCTCAGTTGTAATGAGTGGTTATTTGAGTTACTGTTGCCTTTCAATCAGCTGGAACCAGTCTGGCCATTCTCCTCTGATCTCTGAGGCATTTGTGCCCACAGAACTGCCGCTCACTGGATATTTTCTCTTTTTCGGACCATTCTCTGTAAACACTAGAGATGATTGTGCATAAAAATCCCTATAGATCAGCAGTTTCTGAAATACTCAGACCAGCCTCTCTGGCACCAACAACCATGCCACTTTCAATGCTCTGTTTGAACTGCAGCAGATCGTCTTGACCATGTCTACATGCCTAAATGCATTGAGTTGCTGCCATGTGATTGGCTGATTAGAAATTTGCGTTAACAAGCAGCTGGAGAGCTGTACCTAATAAAGTGGCCAGTAAGTGTAGGTATAGCCTTATGAAAATATGAAAAGACCAAACAAATTCCTTGTGAAACTTTATTACTTATTCCTCAACATCCATTTCACACAAAACACTTACACAATCCAAAGGTTGTATAGAATATTTTGATCATACACAATCAGCCCATAAGAGTCGAATACTAAATAGAAAATGGTTTTGATTTTCTTCCAACTATTTGCCAACAATTCATCAGCGCTCATTTTCATTCATAAGTAACGTCAGTAAAACAAGCAGCACTATTTACAAGCCATATTTACATACAAAACCTCACAAAGAGCATGAACATACCAGAGGTACCTGTGTCTTTTTATTTAAGCCATGTATTTTATTTACTCTTTCTTTTTTTACATTCAAATGAATCAAAAGCTATTTCACAGGCATCATACAACGGCAAATAAATTTAGTATCACTTAATATATTTAAATCATGAACAAACTGTCCTAACAGTGGTATGTTACAAAAATGTGGGAGCCGAAAATCTCCAGACAATTTCGCAATAATGTCATTCCTGATTAACAGGGAGTGATAGTTTCTCCTAAAAAAATTTACTAAATAAAATAGAAAATCTTCACTTCTTAAAATACTGTTTTATTTCACAGAGTATGAAGAAGTCACACCCAATCTAACAAACCCATTTATCTCTTTTCTACAGTTAAAGTTTCCAAACAAAACTAAGAACAAATACAACATTCATACATTTGTCTTGTACATAAACTTATCTTTTTTTTAAATCCACAAATACACAACGATACTTTTAGAGAACAACAAAATAAAGTGGTTTCTTACGGTCTGTCACTATGACTTAATATTCAAAACAAGCGAACAGTGTTTGAGTGCTCACAAAACGATGCATTCATGCAAGTTACTTTTAAACTCGGACCCTTGCAGTGCACAATAATGCAAGTAAACTATTTTTCATGCATTTCTTCAACATGCAAAAAACTTATGATGAACTCGGCATGACATTTCTGCCATGTTACAATCAATGAATTTGAAGTCTTTATATTGATAAGTGGACAGGAAACATGTACTTAAAAACAAACAGTTGAGGAGAGTTTTCCAGTCAAAATAACAAAAATCATCCTTAAGTGTACTTTTGCCCTCAATATCTTAATTGCATTTGTCAAATATCGACTGGTGCACCAGTGAGATCAGTTTAAACAACGCCCTCTATAAAGCTTGTATCCAGGTGAACAATGAGCATTCGCAGGAAAGACATCTCCTTGCGCGTGTTCTCGAATATGACACGAGGGTCGTCAGATTGGCACCGGAGGCAATTAGGAGCCATTACCATAGCAAGGTTGTTTACATCCATTTTAGTGACTGAAACATTTGAAGGCTGAGCGAATACCTGAGGAAGACATGAGACATCAGTCAAATAAGTGAATTAAACCGATGATGAAAATCCTCTTTTGTAAGCTGTTTGGACAGAACTGTGTGTAAGTATAGAGTGTCCACTGTCATATTAGAGTGATAAAAACCCAACAAGTCCCTTTTTTAAATATCCTGATCTTAAAATAGGACCCAAATCCCAGTGATTTTAAGGCCCACCGCAACGTGACGTAGGAGTGCGGTTTCTCCCCAGCCACTGAATTGACTGACAGGCGCCATGTTTCTATAATACCATGTATACACATGTCCACAGAACATTTCTTTGCAAACAAACTGGGATTAAATATCTCTTTCAACTCTCTGTGATTTTTATAAGTTTTATAAGTGTTAAACGTTTTTAAAACAGAGCATGCTTGTAATAAACACAGTAAAATCTCCAAGGAATTATTAACCGATATAATTACCACGGCTGTATGGTGTCAGTAAACGCACATATGTGTGTGTGTGTACTGCAAACAGCATTTGTGTGAGACTCATCATTTTAGAAAGGCTTGAATAAACCACCACAAATACATCAAATAAACTTACTTGCTATTTTGACTAATAAGCTGTATTTTAGCTTCATCCGCATCCGTCTCTATCACTGACTGGTGTTTATCTGACATAATGCATGATGAGAAGGTGGGCGGGGAGAAGCAGCTCATTTGCATTTAAAGCCACAAGCTACAAAAACAGCTACACTGTATTCAGACACCAAAATGGGCAGATTCTGGAGGCTATAATAAATTATCTGATGAGTATTTTGAGTTGAAACTTAACGGACATATTCTGGAGACACCAAAGGCTTATCTTACATCTTGTGAATAGTGTCAGAGGACATTTCTTTAAGTCAGAGGACATATTTGGTCCTGTCACCTTGTTAGTAATCAGTACCTGTAAAAACATGACACTGTGCCGTTGGCAGCACAGAGCTTGTGTCTATGTATAATTTGCTATGTGTGTATGTTGTGTCTCCGCATTTGGTTGTCATGTGAAGTAAATCCACACCGTGTTGATGAAGCGATAGGAAACCCTTGAGAAGCAACAACACTACCGCATACTCCACTATTGTTGTCTATGTTTAATTCAGGATTTCTGCAGGTTTTGCAGACTATGAAAAATGACATTTCAGACTTATATATGGCTAGACCAGGGGTGCACAAACTCAGTCATGGAGGGCCAGTGTGCTGCAAAGTTTAAGGGTGCTTTCACACCTGTGAATCGATTCATTTGTTCCGAAACAGGGATTCAAATTGTTACATTGTTGCTCTTTGTTCTTGGTGCTGTTCGCTTTCACACAGCAAAGTTTCTAAATGGACCAAAATAGCTAAAAGAAGTCGCGTGTGAGTAAACGCTCCTCACATCGGTCAGAGTTTCACGGTTTATTTTGCAGAGTCCCGCTAAGCTGTCGGGGGTGGTTTGGTGGTGTTTGACATGGTGCATGCGGCATGTCTGAAGAGCGAGGAGGGATGCTGTGGTGAGGGGTGGTGAGGGGTGATGAGAAGGATGCACGTCGTATTTGAGGACAGGGAGGGAGACGCGCGATTACCGGGAGATTATCACTCGTTTGCGGGCATTCGGGAGTCTCTGTGCATTTGCGGGAGACTCCCGGAACTTCCGGGAGACTTGGGATGTCTGGAATGACCTCCCGCCCTACTCATAATTCTCTCTTCATATAGCCATATGCCTATTACATATCCATAAAACACTGTGATATAGCCGGGCTCGGATCGTATCGCTTTCTCACTACAATCGATCCGCTCAAGAGTTCGTTTCAATCGAGCCGAGACCACCTCATTCAGGCGGTCTCGGAGCGATTGCTTTGGCGCGGATCAGATCGCGATTGCCCTGTTTACATATGCCAAATGAACCACGCTAACTGGGCAAACGCGGCAGGTTCCGGAACATAAGTCTAGGTGTGAAAGCACCCTAATTCCAACTCCAAACAGACACACCTGGACTAGCTAATCAAGCTCTTACTAGGCTTTCTAGAAACATCCTTGCAGTTGTGTTGAGGCAAGTTGGAACTAAACTCAGCAGGACACCAGCCCTCCAGGACCAAGTTTGCACACCCCTGGGGTAGACACTAAGGTTTTTTTTAATGGCCCAGTCGAAAAAAAAACCTAATTAGTCATATCTTGGCCACATATTAAAAATGGTATGACAGAAAGACTTCATTGATGTCATTCTCACTTAAAGGAGAAAGCCATTTAGGCCGGTCACACTCAAATTTATGTCCATTTGTTGTCCACTCAAATTTAATATATCAAAAGTAGAGGCTGAGCAAGCACATGCTAATACAAAGGAAGTGAGTTACGCTTTCCACACATTTTAGAATAGCCCCACAAACACCAATGGAGGACATACAAAGGATTTTGTTGCTGCTTTTTGGCATATGACAAGCTTCGATTGAGATCCGGTCGACCGTGGGTCATTTTACTACAGTGTTTTGTCTTGACTGTGTACTTAAAAATAGCAATTTCTGTGTTCCTCTAACTCCACCCATTTAGTAAAGCACCGTTTTGGAAAGGGTGCCAAAAAGTGAAAATGTACAGTTTGCCATTTTGGTGCTACCAACAGTGGAAATGGACATAAATATGTACCGTACTATATTGATATGAACTGTACCACTAAGCGCCGCACAATATATTGCTTCAGCGTAGATATCACAATGAGCACATCTGCAATAGTTACTTTGCAAGATATGCAATGTTGAGTTTGAACTATGTCTGAACATGATTTGTAGAGTCACTTTCTTAAGTTTAGCCATAATAAAGTGAAGGTTTACCATTTGCATGTTTTTTAAGGCCTGTGAATGAGCATTTGAAGAGAGTTTAGTACATTTGGAGTGTAACAAAAATTATTGTAATTGTTTATACAGAATTTTTATCATTTGTGCCAAAAAAATGTTTTTCTTACTTAGAATTTTTGTCTTGTAGGCAGATCGTTTTGCTTGTTTTAAGGAAAATCTATTAAGTTTGACTTATTTCTTCTGAAGAAGAAAACAAAACTATATTTTTACTTGATCTAAGACCTTTTAGATATTTGGACTAGATATGAGAACACAACGTAAGAAAAGCATGTTTCGCATTGTAATTATTCAATTTCTGTACCTGAATACTGTATGACTGCCAAGAAAACGGTCAAATAGAGCTATTCAAACCATTCATATAGCGATATTTATTGCAGAAAAATTAAATATCAAAATGTCAGATTTTTCCAATATTGTGCAGCCCTAGTACAACTCATTGGAAACGAAACCTTTAGTGCCTCTAATACCTGTTTGGAATTCATTAATTATCTTAAAGGCATTAAAAAGGTAAATGTGACATGCTGGTATGTATAGGAATAAATGCCCCATTTTTAAAATCAGGTTTCATATGAATAGCTTTTATTAACAGGGAGTAATTTTGATTAAAAAAATGACAATGACTTGGAGACTTGGATATTTTATAGTAGATTCATTATGTAGACTTATATGTGTTGGTACTGGAAAATTTGACCCTGTGAAGGTTCTTTATGTTAACAGTCTTTAATTGTGAGTGCTTAATGTTACCTGTAGAAAGTGTATGAAATAGCAGAGAACCAGTCGGTTGAGTTCCGGCAGAGACTGCACCACACTTATGGCGGCTGCTGGATCATCATAGTTACTGACACACTGCTTGTAGAAAGTCATGGGGATGAGCGGCTCCTCCAGCTCACGGTACCACAGCTTCATCAGAGATGCTGAGGGAAACATGGGTAAAGAAGATGTGTCATTTCTCTGTGGCTATTTAGTATTCTTATAAATGCATGATAATAGTTAATCACCAGGAACATTGGGGTCGGACAAATTTTCAGGAATCCTCCACTGGTCCACTTGTAGCTTCAGTGCATTCACTTCATCGATGTCACCTGGGACCCTGCAAGGAGGAGATTGTCACGTTACACGTGATAACCAGCAGAGGGAGACAGCAGGCCATGAATAAACATTTAATGAACTGGATGTTTTTAGATGCTTGGTTTAGAGGGTTTGCTGAATGTTACAATGTGATTTTAATGTGCAAAGCTGTTGGTGGTATCCAAAGTGCTGATATTATTGAGCACGTCACATTGAAAATAAAAAAACATGTCTTGACTCTTGAGAGTCTTAAAAGCCTTCACTGTGATGAAGCCTCTTAAAATGCAATTAGATGACCCTTTAATTCATCATCCAAATGAAAAAAAGACCCTATGTTTCTAAATAAATTTCTAAATATTGAATTTAATGTGAAATATTAAGTAATGTGAGAAGCATGAGAAATATTTTTCTACATATAATCACAAGCATGATTGCAAAAACCTCGGTATGACTTAAGGCTCAGACACGTCACCAAACTGTTGGCTTGTGCCTGAATTATTTAGAAACTGAATACTGTATATACGACCTTAGGTTCGAGGCATTTCCAACTCTCGCGGTCACGTTTTTGTTGCATAATTTGCAAATTGCCTCATCTGTATTTAAAGCCTCTCCCTTTTCGTTTGGTCAAAACCCGAAATACTGCCAAACTGCAGAAGTTGTGTTCTTTTTTGAGTAAATGAATTCGTAAATATTAATTTAATGTGAAATATTAAGTAACATGACAAGCATGAGACATTTTTCTACATATAATCACAAGCATGATTGCAAATAGGCTTGGGGCATCTAAATTTATCTAAATTTTGATACCGTCAAACATCCTCCCTATTTTACCTCAGTATATGGTATTACCATGCATAATAAAAAAATTACGCTGAAATACTGCTAAACTGCAGAAGTTGTGTTCTTTTTTGAGACCAGGTCACTTGGTACGTGACTCGCCATCTTTCCTTACCTCTCTCTTTCTCCTCCATGCTGTCTCATGAGGACAACCACGTATACTCATTTTTAGGGATTAAATAAATTATGTTTAATCCTTGTTTGCTATATAAGTGCATTGTTTTTCCCCATGGTATAACGGTATTAAAACTGAACCTGTTACTATTTTTTTAGATCTCGTGGTATACCATATTACCGCCCAAGCCTAATTGTAAAAGAAATGTGTCTTAATTATCCAAGCAGCATATTAGAATGGCTTCTTAAGAATTATGTCAGCCTGAAGACTGAAGTACAGATGCTGAAAATTGTAATAGCTGCATTTTACAATTATATTTAACATATTTTTTAGCAAATAAATGCAGAATTGAAATTTTCAAGCTTTTGTAAGGTATTGTAAGTGAATCAGTTTAGCTAACATGTTGATATCTGACTCCATGCACCTAAAAACAATTCAGCATGTTGTTGTGATACACATCTACTCATTAAAAGGTTACTTGTCACTAGAAAAAGCTGTGCCAATGTCAAAATACTGAAAAAATGTAGTTGAGCTTGAAGCATTTCAGCTTTGAAAATGATTTACTAGTCAGCACTCATCTAGTAAAATACAGCCTGCTCTGAGCAGGTCTTACCTGAATATGCCTTCGGTCTGAGCTCCACCCAAAGCCAGCACATACTGCGAGAGCTGCACCTGCACCCACGGCAGCTTCCTGTCTGGGAAGAGTTCACTCTGCCGCTCCATCACTTCTTCTAGAGAGCTGCCGAACAGTGAAGGGGTCAAGATGGCCCGCCGACTGTGGTCCACTTCCTCCAAACTAGGCTTACGCAGACCCTATATAAGAAACATTGTATCTGATTTTACATACACATTTCTAAACTCTCTAACATGAGCAAAACGGCATGAAGACAACTAAAAACAAACAAAAAAGTCTGAAAACAAGCTAACAGAATTTAACGTTATTTTTGGCCATATAAATATTAGCAAATGCAAATTCTCTCTGTGTTTTAAAGTGCACCTATTTACCCCTTACCCCTTTTTCAAGATTTAAGACAAGTCTCTTGTATCTCCAGAATGTGTCTGTAAAGTTTCAGCTCAAAACACCCATCAGATTATTTATTATACCTTTTAAAATATTGGATTTTCTGCTCTGGACACAATGTAGCTGTTTTTGTTGCCGGTGCCTTTAATGCTAGATCTCCCTGCCCACTGTTACCACGTGCCTGTCAGAGTGTGCCTCAGTCTCGAGCTGCGTCAGATAAACAGCACAGTGACAGACATGAAGGAAGCAGATCTCACGTAAGAGAAAGTACAGTAAGAACTTTCCCAATGATTATTTGATGTAGTTGTTGGGGAGTTGCAACGATGAGCCACACACAATGTCATTACAAAGATCACACACGCACACACACAGCAGACACACGCACAGCGCACGCGTTTAACTTTGCACTGTTTTTGCATGGCAAAAGTGACAGGATACACGTTAATATCTACTGCTGTATGAATTTCCGTTATGTTAATGTATAAATAAACCTGATTTAATGTCCACAAACCAGGATTAAAGCATCTTTTTTGATAATTGTACTGACACTGCGGCTGTAGTGATAAAGTAAAGACGGTAAAATCACTGTAATTCATTACAAACATTTTTTTTAAACGTTTTAAACTTGTAAAACTCATTCTTGATCACATTTGATGATGATGATTGATGATCACAGCGAGCTGAACAGATCTTTTATACCTGGTTGCTTTGCGCACGTCCTGTCTTGTTGCTATGATTATACACGTTACTATAAAGACATGTAAATTCGTGGCTGTCAATCAAATCGGTGGGCAGGGAAACGTTGCAGTGGGCCTCAAAATGGGAGGAATTTAAATCCTATTTTATTGTCGGGAAATTTAAAAAAGAGACTTATTGTGTTTATATCACCCCAATATGACTGTGGACACACTATACATGCACACAATTCTGTCCATACAGCTTCAAAAATATAATTTTTACATAGGTGCCCTTTAAATGTCTAAAGGTTTAACTGAAAAGTGTGTTTGATCAAAACTCACCTTTTTGCCTCCAGTAACGGCTACTTTCTGGAGTTTCCGGTAACAGTATTTGGCATACGTGCTGATTGGGAGAGCTGGAGACAAAAACAAATGAGTGATTACTACCATTCTTAGACACAAAGCCTACAGTCAATTCTTTGACAGACTTGCGTCTAATGCATCAAAACCAGTTTTACAAGTTAAACCGAATCACTTCTCTTTGTTTTGAACTTGTTTAAAGTGCTCCATAATTGTTGTTATACCATAAACGATCATGGGACCCCAGCGGCATGTGAAGAGTGAAGCATTCAAAATGAGACATTGTTATAACAATGAATAAAAAAATGAAGATTTGATCCTATCAAAAGTGTGAAGGAACCAATTCAGCCAGCAAATTCTGTTAGCAGTGACTCATCAGATCAACATGCGAAACAAACAGAGGGGTTTTCTCCTAGGCTGCGTTTAGTCAATGATCTGTTCTGTTCTTCAGTTATGTAAGAACCAAAGACTATAAAGTGAACATCGCAGAACATTTTCCATTACTCTGAATCAATTATATTTCCAGATATCACTTAATGTCAGATTATGAAACAAACTCCAGACTTGTAGAATTACTGGATTTATTGCACAGCCAGCAATGTGGAATTTATAGCAGTCTATGCTCAGTATTTCAGAGAAACCACATCCGTTCTCTACAGGATTCACAGGAGAGCTTCATAACTCCAAAGTTAAATCCATAGGGGGCATTTCTAATACAGGCGCAGCAGGATTTGCGAATCTTAACTAAAGGAGCCAGATGGTAAAAACTTGTGTGGCGATAAAAAACATCTTTTCTGGAAAGTGCCCCAAACTCGACACCCCTTCAGATTTATGGCAAACAGGTGACATACATGCGTGTTGACACAAGCTCTTGTTCATTTCTGCGCACCAGACTGCAATTACGTTTAATGAGAGATACTACTTCATGAATTTACCCTTGATCTCGATCTAGATTTTTTTCCCCAAAGTCCTGAAACTAAACAGTTCATTTACAAGGTAAACAGAGATTCTGCTCCCTTGATTTTGATATTTTGCGTGACTGACTAAGTGCTGGTGGTCCAGCTCTGAATCAACAGCTTGCACTTATTTCAAATGAAAGGCAACTATAAAACGAAGAAAAACAAGAGGAAACAACAACTATTCAGGGGCCGCAAATGAGACCACACAGATCTTTGTGGAGATTCCCTCTGTCAAAGGGATGAGTAAATTCCTGCTTTACAGCAGCCCATCATCAGGGTTTCCAACTTAGCATTCCTATAAACTCTTCAGCTGAGCCGGCCCTGCATTCAGACCAGATCCGACCTCAAGAATCCCCCCATTGTTGTGACTCACACACCCAGCTGCAGCAGTATCTGTGAAGTCAACTTACTTTTCTGGACATCTGCCAGTCAGATCCAGCTTAATGACTCAAAAACATTGCAGGCGAGGGCAGACATATGAGCCATATCCTGCTCCTTCAAGTGGCCAGTGGCTGAAGCTGGTCTAATGGGCTTGTGAATAGAGACGGATCATGCAACAGTGGCTGTGAGTCAATGTTCTGCCATGCCTGCAGGCGATGAGTGTGTAAGGGATTCTCGTTGCGGTCAATGCCATGGCTGTGCGTAGGCAGAACTCATCAGGGCTAATCGTTGTGGTAATAGTAGTAAGGTCAAAGTGTCACCACATGGAGGGCACTGTCATTTACTGATAAGCACACGTGTTGTGCGCTGCCCGAAAGGGAGGATTGACATAGTCTTATTGACAGGGCAAATAATTGATCCTAATAATGCTGCCAGGAGCTAAGAGCACTAAATATATGCCTACAGAGGCCTGTATGCAATCATCTGATTCTCCTTCAGTATACTTCAAAGTGGCGAATCTCTAGTTTTTCCATTACATATTTTAAGTTACTTAAAATTATTTTTAAAAGTCTATTATTTCATTAAAGTTCCCCCTGATTAAAGTGAATCTAACATCAAATTGTTATTTTTTTTCTCTGTACAGAAGTTGCTCAGATAAGGAAACATCCATAAGTTTAAAAAATACCTTCTGCTTCCTCCTCTGAGTTTTGTTTTCTCTTCTTTCTTGACTTGGAGTTCTTCTTTTTAATATCCTGCTGGTCCAGTATGAATTGGGTTACTGTAATGAAGACAAAATGAATTAAATAACTATAAATACAAATAAATCTAAATGAATTTGCTTTAATTATATGCAAATCAATTGGTATAAATAAGAATCAACTGCATTTGTACATTTGTAATAATAATAATAATACTAATAATAATAATAATAGTTCAAGAATATGCGCCAGGGCTACATATACTGTATACAGAGTGATTCAAAAAGAATACCACAACTTTCGGGTTAATGTCACTCGAGTGTCTTGAGTGTCATATTGAACATCTATGAACTTGTTTTCTACTGAAAAAACACTTTGTTAGGTACTCTTCACATTGATTAATTACCCAAGGTTCCATCATGTTTCTTTGATTAAATAGAGATTTTCAAAGTTGTGGTATTTTTTTTATCACCCTTTATAATATAATATAAATTAGGGCTGGGCGATACAGCATAAAGATGCATATTTTGATTAAGTTGTTAATGTCTCAAGATTTAAGAGTATCCCAACAATGACTGAAGCCACAAAAATTAGAGGGTCCATTAAACGACATAACATTTTCGGACAATTAATTTTCAGTGATCAGAAATTCGGTAGATCTCTAATATCGACACACTTTTAGATTGCCATTGTTGCACATTTCTGCTGTGTGATTGGCTCTTAGATCAATAGACCAATTACCATGTTTGTAAACCTTCAGGATGCGTGCGCAGGGAGGTGGCGGAAAAAAAACGGGATCGTTGGCATTTACAGCGAGGGAATGACATCCAATGTGGTACAGAGTTTGGTGTTGTCTTAGAAATAAGATATATTGATTACATATTATATATATTATTTACATAATGCTTTTAGCGTATTATGACAGCTTGTCACCCAGTGACAAGCACAGTGATTCTGCAAAATTAACGTTAAAGTAAGCGGCGTTCGTCTGACAGGTCCATTTGCGATAGCACCCTCCCAATGGATATTGGATAAGGCGAAATGACCAAGCATCCAGCCCAAAATATACAATCTCATTGAAGCTCCAAGAGATTTTACGAGAGAAGTTAAAGGCCTACAAGTGTTTGAATGCCAACAATTGTGTTCTGTGTGGTCAAGTGCAGGAAATAATGTTCCACTATTACCAAATTCAAAACTATGTAGTGCTAAAAGTCGAGGTTCTGCCGAATCAAAGACAAGGAAAAAAAGACGGAGTTAACTTTATACAAGGCCAGGGTGATCATCAACTAGCAGAACAACTGCATTCTGACAGCGAACTACACCTGAACTTACAGCAGTGTATGTGAACTTACACATAAAGGTAAAGTTGGTTTTATATTTGCACATTCAGACTTTTTCCTTAATAATATAATTTCATAAACTCATTATTTGCAAACTCGAAATTTGCAAAAGCGAAATCATATTAGCAGCCAATGACTATCAAAGTACAACATTGTTCACAGTCAAATAAACAGTGTTAATGTTGTTTTCAAGTCACACTTGCAGGTTATTTCAGACCGAATACTCAAAGTGCCGTGGTAAACAATATAGGGAGTGTGTCACAAGTTGTCACTAAATGAATGTGTGAATATAAAACCAAATTTAATAACTTACACTTTCACGTTTCATTTATAGCATTCAGTGTCCGCAGTTTAATTAACCATATGTAACTGTTTTGCCAAAATCATTGCTGCAATCAAAAACGAGTAATGTATGATTCAGTATAGCGTGAACTTACCTGTAATAACATGAGAACTGCAGAGTCGAGCATTTCTAATAAGGTTGTCACTTCATTCAGCTCCCTTTTAGCCAAAGACGCCTGCAGTCGGCATTTAAAGCAGTGTGGTGTATGGTAAAAGTTAAGTTTTCTATTTTTTGGCTTTCGAATATGGCATCCTACCGCAAAACACGACATGTTTGCTATTGCAGCCGGTCTTTTTCTGCAACCGGGGACCTGTGTGACGTCATGTGTGACGTAGGTTGGTAATTGGTCTATAGTAAAAATGTTTAGAGCTTATCATTGTTATTGACATGCATTTTATCATGATTCAATATAATATTGTTTATTGGGCAAGCCCTAATATAAATATACAGTTAAAACTGTTACTATTTCAAAAGTACTATAAATATTAATATTAAATATAAATTTTTCTTTTTTAAATATATTTATTCCAGTCTTCTTAAAACATAAATTCTTTCTAAGTGTTTATTTATATTTTTGGTCAAATTAACTCCTGAATAAAATAATTTGAGGCTTGCAGGTTCATTCAGACCTGTGAACAGGATATGTTCAATGCATTGTTAAAATTCCGCAACAAGTTAGAAAAATCCCTCTTGAGGCCTTCTGTTTGTTTTTGTGTTGCTGTCATAGTGCAAAAGAATGTGTCCTGTGTGAATGACCTTGTCAATTTTGCAGTATATACTAGCTGTAGCCTAGCAGACACACCAACTAGCATGATTAATTTTTTGTTTATCGTTTAAATTAACTATCAAACTCACTTTTCTTGTCATTGGTTGGCTCTATGTGCCGCTGAATGTATCCTTCCAGGTAGCAGCAGAACTTGGGTGAAGGAGCGAAGAATGCCAGACAAACGGCCATGAGCTCCCAGCCTGCAGCCAGGCTCCGCGGGCTGGTGTTTCCTGTGGTCTGTCTCACCAGCTGGACGTAGAGCTCATCCCTCAGGCCCTGCATGCCCCAGCACTTAGTGACTATGAGGAGAGCTGCATGGCGGCGGTCCAGACGTGAAGGTCGGTCCCCCATGTATGCCTGAACCAACTTAAACATTTCACAGGCTTCTTTGCGGACAGTGCGGTCATTGGTCATCAGCATGGGTTTCTTGATGGAGCCGCGGTTCCAGGACAGCATGTTGGCAATAGAGACTCTGCGCCGGAAAAGGCCCTGGGTGTGCATGTTCAGGTGTTTGCTGGCCCAGTCGGTCATGTTGGTGTCTGGGGGTGGAGGCTGACGGAGGGTGGCGTAGGAAAGCTGGTAGGCAGCACCATCGCCTCCTTGCAAATTGGTCTCGCTGGCTAGGTGACGATGAGGGCCAAGAGAACCCGTTCTGTTGTCTACCATACCTTTCTTTCTGCAGTCCAACTGAACCTTTGGCTCTACAGTTCCTGCCTGCAAAGGAGGAGAAACAAGGTGAAAGGGTAATATTCATAAAATAGCTATTTCTACACACCTTGAGTTTCTTTGACTGCTTTTCACTGAACTTGACTGTCTCCATCCCTATGTTCTGCTCTGCTATAACTGCAGGATCTGTCCTCTAAAATGTTTAAACTCTAGCAAAAAAGAATTCCAATCCACTACAGATGAAGTGTGACCAATCACTGACATGAAAAGTTCTACAGCAAGTTGTTTCTCCTTCCATGTCTCTAAAAAAATAGTGCAAATCCAGCAATGGCCTCATTTTGATCCCTAGAGGAATTTTGTCCTGTAAGAAGGTCCCTTATGCAGTCATTGCCTCTCTGGCTGTACTGAAAGCTGTATTCCTGTACAAAAACCAGAGACGATGTGTGTGCCAACTTTGCTTTTATACCAAATATAAAAATGTAGGACACTGTTGGTCAAAATGACATAATTCCTAGAGGTCATTCAAATAAGGCAATTAAGAGTTTACAAATACTGATAATAGCATGCAATTTCTATGCTGTTCCAAGAAATCAGGGTTATTCCACCAAATATTAATTTCTTAACTTTTCTAGCACTGTTACATAAAAATGAACAGAAAAAGGTCTGAAAACATGACACATTTTAAGCAAAAAAAGTTTTATTTTAAATTTAGAAGAACTGTCATCAGAACTTTACAGAATAAACAGTCCCGCTTGTTTATTGCGATTCCGTGATCGCTGAATCCGAGGCAAAAAAAATCAACAAAAAGTTAATGCAAAATAAATTGCAAAAAATGTAAATAATCTTATAAAACAACCAATTCCAAACCATATAATCAAATAACATTTATTTCAGATTGCAATTAATTGTTTTACATGACTTATAGACGTTGCATACGCAGCGTACCTGATGTAATTGAGTGTCTCTCAAAAAATTACGTCTCACCTGCACCCCCACAATCCAACCATTATATGAGTGTGAGGGAGAATGTTTTGCAGCCTGTGCAGTAAACAGACCCAGATAAAGCATGATTTATATGTGAAGTCAATTACGACAATCCATGTTTTAGGTGTATTATGGTAGGGGAAGCCCGAACGCATGTCCTGAGTAAGGTACATGGTGTTAGAGAAAGATTGTGGATTAAAATAAGAGTTATTTATATAACCTTCCTTTGGGTTAATCCCTACCATTTTAGATCTTGTCTTGACAAGAGACCAAAATAAAGAAGCTTTATTTTTATGATTTGCGTCGGATTACACACCTAACATAGTAGGCTACCTAATAAGGTAAATCTGGAAATTACCACCATAAAATTTTTATCATGCAAAAAAAAAAAAAAAACAATTCGTGAAATACTAGGGGGTCTGAATAAAAACATAAACGTATGGACATTTTTTTGGTTTCATTTAATTTTATGTTTAATTTATATTTTTTAATAGAAAAAAAAATAATATAATTTTTACATTTTGTCTGTTTGGTGTTTTATAACACCACTATTATGTATGGATTCACCATTAGTCCAAGTAAAATCAGAAGACAACAAGAAACATTTTCAGACTTCTTCCTCATATTCACCCTTATCTGCCAAAGGTTTTGGTCAGTAGCATGCTAAAATGCCAGTGTGGTGAAATCTCTTATACACTAGGAAATGAGGTGACCTATGATGTCACCAGCGTATGGAACAATCCCCAGCAGGTTGCAAACCCCTATCGGCTGCACCCTAGACACACAATTGGTCGGTAAAGTGACCACGCCTGACCAGAACCCAACTGCCCCGTCTGTGCCAGCAACACTACCATATGGGCCACAGCAGCCATCCTTCCTGCTCAATAGGCGTCATGTTTTGCAGCTCTGCTACGTTCTGGCATTTCACCCTTTACCCTGGGAGACCACTGCTGGATTTGTACCAGAGAATGGCGGGAGGGAAAGAGGTGGGCGAGACGGAGTAGATATCATCGCCTCTTTTTAAATAGGTAAAGAAAACATTTGCAACGATCAGCACCTGTAAGTCTCAAAGCCCTGAAATAATCCCTTTCAAGTTTCTAAAGCTGATTTGGATCAAAACCCTAGTCATGAATCCTTGAAGGCATTTGAAAAGTGCGGTGCTCTGGGCGCCTGGCTATTAAACAATGCAGATAGAATTCATCACTGAGGGAGGACAGATTACAGCTTTGCTACGGGTCAAAGCAGCAGTAACCGTTCCTTTGAGTGAAATCATTGCCCTTAACTAAAATCATGTGCAGCTGGGGAATTGCCTCTAACTCGCCTGACTGCAATGTTGAATACACAAGTGAAAGATATTGTTATACTGCCTGTTGCCTCATTGAGATTTATGTTTTCGACTGAAATAACTACAAGATTGATATTTTACTGCGCTACTATGTTATAATGGGTGGTGTAAGGTGTACACAATAATGTGTTTCTAATAAAGAGCATGCTTAAAAAAAAAAAAATCAGACAGCCATGAAAAACAACCAAACAGAAAGCCCTCTCCCAACAGTCCCATGTGGAGATTAAACAAATACGACGTCTGTTTTTTAATAATGCTGAAACTCAAGATCTGTGGAAAATACAACATGCCAGAAGTTCATACACATATTTTATATGTGACTGCAAACGTCTATCAAATAACAAGGTAAAAACTACTACCATGGAGGATGTGTAAATCATAATTTGAAACTATGTGGCTCATAATACGAAACTAATAGTTTACCATAAGAACATCTGTACAAATTTTCCAATAAGATTTAATTTGTTAATGTCAGTTATATTTAAAATAATTCTTCATAAATATATCATTTATTCATTGTTAATTCATAATGTGTGAACGTCTTAACACTCCACTTTCTTTTAAAAATAGTCTCATGTTACATCTTACCTAGAGGTAAACAATGGAGTTGAGCTGATTACTTTCAGCCAATCTCTGTGTCTGGTAGAAGCACTTTTAGCTTAGCTTAGCATAGTTAATTGAATCTGATTATACCATTAGCAACTCAATCAAAAAATGGCCAGAGTTTCACTATTTTTCCTATTTAAAGCTTGTCCTACCAACGGAAAATAAATAATTGGAGGATCAATTAGGCATAAGCCGGTATGAGATTGTGACGGTATGATAAGCTTGGATAAAAATATTACAGTTTCACGTTATTGTAATTACTGCTCTAATATATATTCTTTTCAAATGTCTGGGTAAAAACAAAAACTTTTCCCCCCTTTGTACACAATATATTTTATTTTAAGAAACATTAATAATAATTTGGAACAATAAACATGTCAGGCTGAATAATTCAAATGAATCATTGACTTCTGCTGTCTTTATCAGTTTCAAAAAATATCTCTTCTGCTGGAGATACTGTTGTCTTAAAAAATTAAAATTTAAAAAAGTAAATAAAAAAATCTGACATATACCATAGGAATAGTATAGCAAAAAATATTGCCGGTTTTAAAACCCTGACTTTCCCAAACCCCAGTATACCTTGAAAACAATTATCGTCCCATGCCTATGCTCAATGATATTATGCAGCACCTGAAAAAAAGAGTGGTCTCTCACTAATGTTTCCAAGGTAGCAAAATTATCATTACACATGCTGCAGCCAAGGTACGGCAGCAAAGCTCCTTGGTTATTATGCTGGAATGGGAGTATAACTCCTAACCATATTGGTCTAGAAAATTGTGTTTTTTAATTTTGTCTTAATACACAATTTAACTACAAAAGAGTCAAGCTTTAAATAGGAAAATTATTAAAACTAATTGGTATTTTCTGAGTGAGATGATAATGGTCTAATCCTATTTAACAATCTATGCTAAACTAAGCTAAAAATGCTCCCTCCAGACCTGGAGTTTAGCTAAATGGATTAGTAAAAATGGTAAAACTCAATTGTTTAACTCTGGAGGAGTTGTAAAACAAGCCTATTTTCAAAAAAGTGGAGTGTTTCTTTTATTTATATCTTTCTATGTTCTATAGCTTTTTATGTATACCTTTTATTCCTTTTATTTTAGTATAAATGGGTTTGAATGCTGTTTATGGCCCTAATAATTTGCAGTTATTTGTGTAAAATATGAAGGTATTCTCTTTTTTTTTAAACAAAATTATTGTTGGTTTTTATCTTATGACATGTCAAACAATTCAACCTGATTATAAGGAGTCAAACAGAGAATCTATGCAGTACCTGTGAGGGGGGTCCAGAAGTCTCCGGCAAAGACAAAGTCAAACTCTTTTCAAGCGTGTCCACTTTTTCATAAGTCCGCTTCTGTCTCCCTGAAATATCCAGAGGTGTGAAGGCCATACTGGGATTGTTAATTGTCCTGTTTAGTGACCTGCTGCAAGATGCAACATCCTCCCTGGAGGAGCACTGTCCCACGATGTGTGTGCGCTGAGAGGAAGAGCTTTCCGACATCTCAGAGTCCAGACTGGTTTTGGTCTCCCGCATTGTGTTTGAGCGACTGACCACCTCCCTCATCTCTTCCATGAGACGCTCATTCAGAGCAGTGAGCTCACCAGTGCTGCCCACAGAGCCTGGGCGACCCTGGGCTCCAGCACCTATTCTCCTCCTGCTCTTTCTCCGAATGCTGGGAGATGGGCCAGTTGAGTAACCAGAGTCCTGGTAGCTAACAGCAGGAGGAGGTGGTGTGGAATAGTCCTGAGATCCTTGGCTGCCCTGCCGGCTGTGGTGCACTTCCATAGCTCTGAGCACACTTGCTTCTAGGATCCTCAAAGACTGCTTCTTCTCCAGACTGGTGGGCTCCTTTGGGTGTCCCCTTGTTGGGAGAAGCAGAGATTCAGATGCTGAGGTTGGAGAAGGGCTGGGAGAAGGGACCGGTGAGGAGGAAAGAAGCCCTTGTTTGGGATCTACATTCACCATATGTTTGATACACTCCAAGCCTGCCGGACTATAATCAGAGGGGTTCCTCTTGTGTCTGGAGCTGCTGTGAGATTGAGCAGGATGCTGAAGGAGTTTCATTTTCTGAAGGCTGTGATTGTGTCTGGAGAGGCCATTGTGTAGGTGAGCACCTTCAACCTCCATATCTACTGGAGGCTCATCATAAATAGGGCAATCAGATGATGGATCATCATAAAACCGTGCAGTTGCTCCATACTGAGGAGAGACTGGCCTAGATGAACTGGACTGTGGTCGTAGAGAAGAGGTCGTACAGTCCCCAGAGGTCACCAGGCAGAAGCTACCATTGCTCGCCTTCCTCAAGTGGTGGGCCTGCCTTGAGTCTGCAGCTATCTTTCCACCTGGTGTGGTTTTGTAAGCTTGTGGTGACAGCATGTAGCCTGAAACAGATTTGACACTGCCAGGAGTGAGTGTGCAGGCACTGTGATCACTGGCTTTGCTTTGTGGGAGATGAAGAGAAGCTCCACTGGTTCCTTTAGTCTGGCTCCTGCCAACGCTGCTGACCTTTACCAACATGGCGGCTTTAGATCCAGGAGATGGCTGCCACTTCTGAGATGAGTCTCTTTGCTCTTGCCTGTTGTAAAAGAAATATATTTTAGTTTTTCAAAACTAAGAAAGTAAAAAAAAAAAAGAATCTTAAAAAAAAACAAGAATGTGAGGGAAATGCAACATAAAAAATATAAGGAGCAGCAGTAAAAACAAGTACAAGTAACTGTTAAAAAGCTACACTAGGAAACCTATCTTCTTTACAAGTCTAAAATTGCAATCTCCATTGTAGTCTTTACCATCCAGTCAAATCTAGCTAAATTCTCAGCAATTTAATGTAATTAAGGGTCTGTGTAAAGTACAAAATAACTTTTTAAACGTACATAATGCCATTGTCAGGAAAACAAAACCATGATTGTTCTACTGAAATAGATTTTAAAACACTACAATGTTTGAGTTTAAATCAGTTTTGTGCTGAAAATGAATGTGGTTCCTTGAATTGTTCTAGTTTGAGAGTTTATCTACAACATATTATTGTCACTAAGCTGATCTGCAGCCGTTTGTAAAACAGAAAACTCCCACAGCTTTCATGGTCCTAAACAGTAGTTCATACTTAAGACAAACTAAAATATATGATAATATAAGGCAGACTAATCAAATTCCACAAACATACTCAAGACAATTCACAACACAAATAGTAAAATAGTAGCAGACTTAAATTACCGTTACTGTCCAAGAAGACGAACTCTGTTCTATACTCATAGACATCTACAAGGGATTTACTTTCACATCACAAAGGGTTTATGTAAACAACTGGACACCACAAAAAACCCCAAGAAATCCTCTATTAAAAACTGATCAGGTGACCTCCTCAGGGGATTTCTAATGATTCACTTCTAAAGTTAAGCTCTGGTCTGGTTTTGCTTCCTCTTTCACCTCAATAATCCATATAGACAAAGAGATCTACCCTATCAAACTCAAAAATCTAAGACAATCGAGTAACAGATAAGAGAGTTATGTCAGCCTGTAGGTAAACATTTATTCAGCAATTACACTATGATAATCCATTGTTGCGTTTTGAAACAACACATGAGGAAATTACTTCCTTTCTCTTCAATTTGCGGAGGCATTTTATCTCCTGTTAGAATTGCCTTCTTTTCTTATCAAATTTATTTCTCACATATTTGAAGGTAAAAACTCTTTGAAATGCCAGACAGGTACAACATATAGAAAGACTGGAAGTCAGCCATCTGGCAGAGCCCCAAGGCCATTAAAAGACTGTCAGACGTGACAACACAACAATCAACAATGTTCAAAGCCTGTCACACTGATTGAAAGACTTGACACTTGAATCACACAGCTTAAATGGTGTTGGTTTTCTCAAGCTGGTGATGAAGGGGATGTTGTTACCCACCAAAGAGAAGACTGTAAAAATTTAGCTTATACTACACAGGCAAAAGTTGAGAATGCAACAAAGAAAATGATCTGTAATGTAGATTTAGGTCTCCAACATGGGACACTGAACATTCCCGGAGAGATGTTTATGTAAGGGCCATGGATTCAATGTGCTGTTGTTTTACGAGTTCTGCCGATGTGTGGTAGCCGGCAGCTTAATTTCCTGTCACAGGGAATGACTGTTAAGGAGTTCAAAGGACAGAGTACACAGCATAAAGAGGAAATACTAATTCAGATATAAATTTAGCACCAGCTTTTGAAACATTTCTCAGAAATGCAAATAATCGTCTAACATACAAAACTGATCAAAGATCTAAGGAGGATGTTTAGGCACCCATGCAACAAAATAATCATTTTATTTATTACTAATAAACAATGTGAGAACATGGCTTGAATAGACAACACATACTTACAGTAATTTGTTAATAATTAAGCAGTACATACTTGATATTTATCTCGCATAGACAAACACACTAGTAAAACTCAAAACATGTTTAAACAGGTCCAAGAAAACAGTAAGTTTACACAATGCTCTGACGCCCCAGGGTAAAAATAAACACATTTTAGTGCCGCCCTCTGACATTTAACTGACATCTATAACATAGTTACAGGTGAGTAAAACATGTATATTTAGTTGACAAAGAGGCCCCAAAACAAATTAGTAGGGGCACAGTTAGCCATCATTACCCATCAAAATCATATAGATGATCATACTGTATGTAATTTGGTGGGGTGAAGGTTAGAGCTTAGTCTAAAACCTATAGGTTTTTTTTCTCCAATCATAATGAATTTATATTATATAACTAGGGCTGGGCAATAAAATTTGTAAACAAAAAGATTCGGTATGTAGTTTTGGTATGAGGTGCTATAGTTTATTAAAATGTGGCTGCTGAGCGCGTGCCTTGGAAGCAATGCCAATAAGCCTAGGGTGTAGGTTTGTCATTTCCAGTGGAGGCGCACGACTTGCATATGCACATGTGCAAGCGGCGCACATGTGACTTGATGTGGAAAGCACACTGTGATTCATGCAAGTAGAACTCACCAATCTGCTTCACACTTTGTATGGAATACACATTTCATTAATAACTGCAGACTAATTCCCTCAGACAAACACAGCGCATCCAAACAGTGCAGTGCTTTTTACTTTTCTCTATAAACCTGTCATCCTTTCAGAAAACGATTGATGGTCGCTTGGTTACAAGTGATGCCAGGGGAGCCCATTGGTCAAGGAATCCATGAGCTCGCAATTGCCACTTCAGGTCAGAATAACAACACATGCCAAAATGAGTGCGATGGCTAGCAGCAGTGAGGAGATTGTAAATAAAAAAGGATGTAAGGATGTCCCCAGAGTGGCTTTTTGGTTTCTTTTCTTGTGCATTCCAGCCAATAGCTCCCCCATCTGAAAGAGTTTTTAAAATAGGGGTAATGTTGTTATCCAACTTCACAATTTTTAATGTTCAGCATGTATTTGAATAATGATGGTTAGTTCCTTTACCTTTACTCAGATTCATTAATAATTTGTTTTGTTTACAGAGTTTGAGGTTTACCGTATTATTATTATTATTATTCACACCTTACAGATGTTGATCCAACTTAGTTGCACATACTTTGTAACATTTTATTTATCAAGTTTAAGAGTCTCTTTAACAATTATGTTTATTTTATTATAGGTATCAGATATTTTGTTTAAATATTTTAGTTTTTGTCTATTAAAACTATTTGCCCTAGTAATGTTGGTAAATTAAAGTGGTTAAACAAAAAAAATCTGTTCCTAAATGTATTGGTAAAAAATATTCAAAAGTTATCTTTGCAATATCACCCAGCCCTAGAAATAACTATGGCAACCAAGTCTAGTTGTCTCTCTCAAGTCTCTGACACTAAATATTGGTGCCAATGAATGACGTATTTGCAGACTGTTTCATATGTCTCCCTGGTGAACATACACAATGTGGGCAAAAAAGCACAGAAGGACAAAAACTAGTAAAATGAGAGGGGAAGAGAGAAACAGACAGAGAGAGATTAGTCATGGGAGGCTGATTTGGTTGGTAATAGAAACAATGTTGGCATTTCTTGCACTGGTCACTCGAATGTGCAAAGATTGTTTAAATAGCGTTGTTAAGCTCCATGATGGTGTGTTTTTTGTAACATAATGTAACATACTAAGATCATTTTGAAAAGGCAGTTTGCTGGCTTCAGCCGGTTCCTTGAGCCAAATTCAACATGCACATTATGACAATCCACATATAAAGAAGTAGGCCAGCATAACTAAAAAGCGAGCTAAAATCCTGTAGAGCCGCTTTGGATAATCAAATTTGGCACTGTGGAAAATAAGGTTAACTAGTCTGGGAAGATCAAATTGTTTCAGGCTGTCTGGTGACTAACAGTCCAAGCAGGCGAGAGATTAGGAGTTTTGGAGGGTGAAATGTGTCCAATCTCATTATTTTAAAATGCACTGGAGTTTCCAACAGCATTTGAAAACAGATCATGGCAATGCAGCCAAAGCCCTTTCCCAACAAAAGAGGAAAACTGATATAATAGGCTATTTTCATTGTATGGACACAGGAAAAGGAAATGAGGTCTACAGCAAACACCTGAAAGATGACTCAGTGTTGATAATCATCTTCTGAACAGATGTTAAAGACGTGTGTCTGAAAGACACCCTTGGTGACTGCAAGATATTTGAGACATATCAGAGACATAAATCTCGTTTGACACATTTAACACTTCCTTGCTGAACAAAAGTATTAGAAGTGATCCCATTCTTTTGAATAGTGGCATACATTCATAGGATACAATATTCTTTCAATTTCACATATAATAATTTATCGACTTGAAAAACAAATAGTTTATTTCTCATGTTTTACTCAATAAAGCAAACCTGAAGTGGCTTGAGCTCTAGAGAACTCAGCTGTTTGGGACAGCTGAACACCTCTCATTACTGAGCCAGAGAGTCTAGCTTCTTCACATACCACACACGTGACCGGCCCATCCTTTCCCTCCACACCCGGCTCTCAAAGACTTGAGAACTTAATTCAAATTATTAAAAGTAATAAAGCTAAACCACAAACAGGGTGGAAATTACTTGGGGTCCTACGATATTTAAAAAGTTTCACAATAGTTAGGGTGTGTTGTGTTCACACTTGTCCTTTGTTTTCTTGTGACTAAAATGAGTCACGCCTTGCTTTATTTTTTAGGAATAATATGGAGTCAATACGGAGCCATATATAATTGCAACATAAAAGAAAGTATAGTATAGAGCAAAAAACCTTGAAAAATTATGCAAATCTCAAAAAAGATTTTTGCAAACAAAAATAAAGAACTGCAAATAATAATCAAGTTGTGCAAAATAAAAGAAAATAGCAATTTTAAAATATTCATATATTTGCTAAAAAAATAATTCAGTATTGCCTTTACAAAACATCAAGTCAGTTGCAACGCTCATTTTGATTTGCGAGTTTTACTCTTTGATGAATTAAACAGCCCCCCAAAAAACAAAGGATTCAGGTATTTTACTTAATCTCAGTTAGATTTATGACAGCGATTCATGGCTGATTTCCTTTGTCACGATGTCTCCAGCTGATGACATCGCTTCATAGGAGGCAAATCCGGGCCAGTAAGTGAAACGCACAGAAATGTGAAGTGCAAAAAGAAAACAGCAACGCAAACTCACGGTTGACTGAAAAGCAAATCAAAATGAGTGTGGCAATTGACTTGAAGTTTTGTGAAGGTATTACAGGAATAAAATATTTGCAGGTCTTTATTTTTGTTTGCAAAATTCCTTTTTATTTCTCGTAATTTAAATTCTTTGCTCAATACTCTATTCTTTTGCAAAAGTTTCTTTTATGTTGCAAGTATATGGCCCTAGATTGACTTTATATATAATAAACCTAAAACAAATAAAAATAAAAATGCAGCAATTATAATGTATATTTTGTAATGGAACTTACTAAACATTCAAAACAGTGATGGCGTGCTGGGGTAAACAAGCTTGTTGTGTGTTTGTACAAGTGACAAGGGATGGGATTTTTAAAAGAGAATTCAAGAGGGTCAAAAAAGAATATCTCTTCTTCAACAAAACATGTTTCTGACACCTGTGTTAAACTGCAATGGGCAACATAAAAGCTGTGACAAGAAAAAAAACAGCTATGGGAAATTGTGGTTGTAACCACATCTGTGGTCACATTTTGTGACATAATATCTTGCTTTTGGGCTGGTTTAGATGTCTTCAGATGATGCATTTATATTTCAGTAGAACCACATTTAACTTTGGAGGCTGACCAAGATGACCTTTTCAGAGGTCTTCATCCTCTAGTTTAGTGCACACCAAAAAATATTCCCATTTATTAAAATTAACCACTTTAGCAGAGTAATTGTACCATAAAAAACATAAAAAACATGCCAATTTAGTGTGAACAGCCTTTATATTTACTCTAACAATGTTTTTCAACCATAGAAGCACATGCATACCGAGCCCATGTTGTATATGTTATTGGGCTCCCTGTAACCTCCAGAACAGTCCGTCAGAGGGGGGCCAGCTCGGCATATGGACAATGAGGTGGCTCTGGAATCTCAGCACTAATCTACATCTGTTGATATGAAATCAGATAGCATGAGAATCTACGGCTCTAGTTACAGCTGTAAAAACCGCCTCCTCTCTCACGAACAGTGAACATACTGTACAGAACATAAGGCCCACAAAAGTGTGACCAAAATATGTAGAGATTAGTTTCAAGTAGTCATTTTCATGAGAGATGACTGTGGTTATGGATGAAAATTGAGGTTAGATCCACTGCAGTCTTCTGGTCAATTTAAATACGTAAAGAATCTTAATGTTAAAAAAACCCTTTTTTATTAACTTTTAAGTTCAACAAACACTAAGAAAACAGAAGAACCTGTCTGGTTTAGACAAACACTAGCCCTGCACCAGGTTTTCTGAGTTTCTATGCATTTAAAGCAGAGCCAGCAGATCAAGGCAGCAATCTGTTCTCAATGTATTTTAAGCAACACCAAAGGCACGACTAAAATAAAACAAAAGACAGTTGAAATTGCTCTACTTTCATAGACGATCTGTGTTAGGCCACTAATCTAGTTTTCAGAATAAAGGACTGAGATAACACAAAATGTGTGTGACAGTGGGCACAAAAGATTTAATTGTGTCTGAACAGCTTCAATGTTTATATGTTTGTTTAAGGAAGCATGAGAAAAGCCAAACCATTCCTGAAATTTGAGATGCTGCAGCAGCGATACTAGTTGAATATATTAATGGTGACCTTTACACTCTAAACATGAGCGATAGCCCATAACCTGCTAAATAATTCATTTAAAATGTCTTGCAGTCTCAGCTATTTATTACCTCCCAGACATTCCCCAAAATTAAACAAACCATCTGAGCATGACAAGTAAAACTAAGAGTACAAGACTGGAATCAAAAGTGCTGCTTCTCTTTAGCTACTTTCACTTTTGGTATCCAACCACACCGTTACACAGTGGTTTTCAGCCCTTACTGAGAAATACCCACAATTACCAAAATCAAAAACATTATCTAGGCAATATTGCTGTTGTCATCATTACCTGTATTCCCGACTGATTTCACACAGAAACGTGCAATGTAAAGTTTAATGAATAGGGCAACAAATAACTATTATTTATCATCATACTTTACCACAAAAAAATATTCTGTATATGCTTATTTCACGTGGCTGCTTTTTTCAAAAACGAAAGCAAGGCTGTGGTGAATAAGAAACCCAGAAGTATAGGCTCAGCACTGTAAACATTGCAACAACATGCTGTGGATTAACAACCTCCAGCTGTTGCCGCAATTTCAAAGTGCAGATGTGGTGTAACATTACTTTAATATCATTCAGTTAAATTTAATTTAAACAATTAAAAGCATATTAGGCATCTAACTAAATCATAATCTCTTTAGGAGTAATACGCTTAAGTGTCCTCATAGGCTTCAGTTCATGGCACCAGGTAAACATCATGCGGACACTTCCTTGCTTCAGCCTCTGTAACCCTGTGAGCGATAAAACAATGCAGTCCTCCGTCTTGTGTTGTGTGTAATGGTTTTGTCCCAGTACTGAAATTTTTAAAACGTCCAATTCCCGCTAACATTTAAGCGCCATTTACACAGCGCTGATTTGCCATAGTATTTACCAGTGCTCAACAGAAATGACTGTAATTGGCCGCTAAGGTCATCAGTTCAGTTCAAGATGCCATTTTAAATTGTAAATAAATCTGTGTTTTTAAAACTAATGAAGACAGCAGACGTCAATGATTCATTTTCATTATTTGGCCTGGCACGTTTACTGCTCCAAAATATTATAAATGTTTCTCAAAGTAAAACATATTGTGTTCAAAGGGGAAAAAAAGTAGTACAAAAAAAATGTACACAGACATTTAAAAAGAATGTATTTTAGAAAGTAATCACAATACCGTGAAACCGTGATATATTTATCCAAGGTTATCATACTGTCAGAATCTCATACCGGCCCATGCCTATTGGGAAATATAACGTTAGTTAACTAGTGCCATTTCCCTTAACTTAGCTGAAAATGAGGTCCAATATCCTTTTTTTTATATCAACTATCCATTCAGAACAGACCTTCGGCTCACTCAGAAGGTGGTGAAATGACAAATTTGTATCCATTTCTGATCGCTGATAAGATATACAGCCAAGTACACAACATTACGACATCACAGACGTTGTTCCAGTGTGACTGCAGTCGATACTTCCACCTCTTCCCACCTCAGCCTCGCTTTCGCTTTTAAAACGGCGGCTGTGGGAAATTACAGTTTTTCTAAAATGTCATGTTTAAAAATTAAATGTAATGAATGAAAATTTGTGGAAGTAGAGAATCTGTATGTAAGTGTAGCTAAAATAGTTCAGTCCAGGAGGGAATAAAAAGTTTAGAAAAACAACGCAATAGAAATCTATAGACACAAAATGATAAAGTTCTATAATAGAAACATTTAAATGTGTGTTTTAGATTCTTTCTTTTTGAAACTGGGGGGTGGGGGATGGGGTAAAACACTTTATAAAAAACCCAAATAGCCTAAAATCCCAAAATTGATGCATGAAAGAACTGTGTTTTGCCTGCAGTGTCTTGGCTTAAGCATCTGTCTTGTCCTCTAAATGTCAATGAAATACTATTTAAATTTGATTGTATCCCATCAAAGGAAAGTCTCTTAAATCATTTGACTACAAAGAGATGGTTGTATGAGGCTGGGTGTTAATTTAATGTCTTAGATCCTGCTCCAATTCATGCTATGGGAAAGCCTAACAGCTGGTCCTCAGGGATTTGCGTGCTTAACTAAAACCCTTGTCCTCCTATAGCAGCCAATCGGCCTGGGGTCGGCCTGTAGGACAAAAGAATTTCATGACCCCTTCACAACTTCCCCAGGTCATCCCTGGGTTACGTTACACCATTGCGTCACAAGGCGAAGTAAAAACAGAGGTGTCCTCTAATCTCCAATCATCTCGCCATGGTAACCAACTAAACAACTAAATGCTAGATAACACACAGACACCCCTTGTTGAAAACCCCTTGTGATGTTGCAGTTATGGAAAAAAACAAGTTTCTTTTTTTCTCCACACTTAATAACTTTCACAGAAACACCCCCTGTCCCTGCAACCCATCCATCATTTAAAAGAGATTGCATTGTATGTGTGTGCCAGTGTTTGTTTACAGGGATTTGGTATGCATGTTTACAGAGTTTGCTCTGACTAGGGTCAAGCTCTGCTTACCCGCACCATGACTGTGTCCTGTGTGATGACTACCAGATTTAGTACTACTTTGTTCATCAATCAGGGGAAGCTGCTTGTACCACACACACCATATGATAACACAGATGGTGCTATTTGGATCATTGTCTGGCTGATATTTTATGACTACTCCCTAGCTTTTATTTTTAGATGGACAAACAGCAGAAAACGTTACTGGAGACTCCTTCCCCTTGAGGTATAAACCAATGTATCACAACAGATCAATAATAATTACACAGCAATTCAGCAAAATTACCTTGCTTAATTCTGGTGTAAGCAAACACAGGACAATGGGAGCCAAAATAACTTCATTCCAAAGGTGGAAAATGCTTAAATAAGATGCGTTACTTCAGAATCTGGTACGGAATCTTCACTAGCCAGAACTATATGCCTTGCATATAGTCTTTGCATTTTTGGCTTTAGCTGACTAGCATGACATTTTTTTTAGATCTTAGTATTTCAACCAAACAATGACTGAATGAATGAAACGATGGCTGCATAATATTGGAAACATTTAGCATTGAATTTTTTTTTTTGCGATATATACTGCGATATGAATCCAATTTCATCAGATGACTTAATTATTAATGGACATTAACATTAATGGAATATCAATGGAGGTAAATTAATTAATGGAAATAATTTATAATGCTAGATTGATTGGGATGATTTTGTAGTGGGAGTGAATGTCCATAAAATCAAATAAGCAATCTATAAACTTTTTGGAAACCCGACACATTTCCGATGTGGTCTGAGCTATTTGCAGTGCATTTCTGTATTTGCATGTGTTGTTAGTATTTTCATGCAAAACAATCTATAAAGACAATCAGGAAAAGATACAATTGAAAAAGTGCTTTATTATTTTTCGAGTCTAGTATTCAAGTCTGAATTATAAAAATAAAAAGTCTTTAATAAAATTAATCGTTGTCAAATTAACAAATGGTAAAATTTTTCTGCCTGAATGCTTTTAAGGTTATTATACAATCACAGGCATCAAAAACGCAATGGAAAGGATCAATTATAATACAAACTCAACATTGCATATCCTGCGATGTAACTATTGCGAATGATCACATTGCGATACCGATGCTGAAACGATATATTGAGCAGCATAAGTAACAACGCATTTTAAAAAATCATGTGATGGCAAAACTGAATCATCCATCCCTCCTTCAGTGTCACCAGATCCAAATCATTTTAATTAAAGGATACAGAAACATTTCTTATTAAAAATTTGAAAACGTATTTCTTATTTGGTCACGATTTCATTTCAAACAGAAGGTTTAAAACAGCAGCATTCATTTAAAAACTACCAACAAATTTCACTTTTGATTCTTTTGATTATTGCATGCTTTCTATATTAAATTAATATCTTCTTTAAAAAAATAAAAATTCTTAGTGATCACAAACTTCTGGACATCATGAATACTCACTATTATCTTCCAATCCTATTCACAACCCTCAAAAGTTATTTGAAAACAACATATTACCATACTGCTAAATTGGGCACAATGCTCGTGTGAAACTATATGGCCTCTAATTCTCTCTGGCACACAGCTGTCTATTGTTTTGTACATCGTTTGACCTTTAAAAAATGTGAGTCATCCATAAAGAGAGGCTTTGACGTGTGGGATTCCCGAGAGAGCCGTAATATTGCTTGCGAGGTTTGAAACATTGCAGGCCAGTCAGTGGGAGCTGAGTGGTGTTTGGCCCTTCTAGTTTTACCTAAAGGTCAAAAATTTGTTGCCCTTCTAGTTTTACAAAAAGGTTAAAAATGCTGGGCCTCCCAAAGACAGCAGTCATGCGTGTCTGATGTGAAGACAGAAGGCAGCTCTTCATAACACTCACCGCTCACTAAAAAGCTTGAGCCACAATATTTCAAAATCCTCCCAAGTTGAGATCCCACTGTTAAGCTATTGGACTCCATTAACTCTTTTTTCCATCCCTGAAATAGAAAGAACCACTGTATAGGCTGGATAATGTATACCATGGCTTTCTCTTTGCGGGAAAGAGAGAAAGTCCAGTCATGTTCAAACCACAATGGTTTGGCTCTCGTTGGGTCCCGACCCCAGCAGCTTTCATCTGGTGGGGCTCAGAGATTGTTTTAGGAAAGACTGAATAGCCAAAGGATTGTAGAAGGTTAAAGCTTAAGGCACTGAAATAATAGAGACACAGCCCAGTGCCAGGTGAAATAGAGCTGGCATGACTGGAATCTAGTTATGAAGTTGATAGAAAAAAGTTTACTTGTATTGAAGCGCTTCATAATAAGACTTACGAAAAAAACCTACTTTTCACATTTGGCAGCAATTTATCTTAATGACTGCCTTACAAACACATCATAAACAAAAGGATTAGACCAGCAAAATGTAAAGTTTGTTCAATTCAGTACAAGCCAAGCTCAGTTGACAGCATTTGTGGCACAATGTTGATTACAACAGCAATAAATTACTAATAATTAATTTGTGCCTCAAGAAGCAAGTCACATAAAATTAATGTGAATGGGGAAAATCCATACAATTTACCACACAACAGCACAGTACAACCACAAGATCTAAACAATACATTTACATGACAGTAGTGTGAAATAAGTGCTTATAAGCCAAGGCCTAAAGTTAACCTATCTAAAAACGGTCCCACTCACCCCCACTGTAAATGCCTCGCTGTAACCTTGCTTTTCTAAAGAAAACAAATGACGAGCTGAAATATTTTTGTGGTAATCAACATTATGCCACAATTGCTGCTAGCTGAGCATAACTTGTATTGAACCAAGAATGTTCCTTTAATGTCAGGAAAAATCAGAGTAATATTCCAGCACTCAAAGATAATTGGTCTCTGGTTGAGGCCAGTTATTTCGAAGGAACCGTAGCGGCTAGACTCAAGATAACATTCATAGAAAGCCAAGAGGTCTACCTGAGTGAGTCTTTGTTGATGTCTGAAACGTGGATGTCTGGCTTCTGTCTGTTGTCCATTTCTGGTTCTTTAGGCTCTTTGCAGGCACATTCTGGCTCTTTATTGTAGGGCTCCATGGGTGGTAGTGGGGTGTGTCTATCTTGACTGTCTGTGGACTGATTCCCATGTTGCCTTTCCTTAGTGCCCCCATCAGTTTTACGTTCTAGCGCTGTGTTGCGTTTCATGGCCTGGAGTTGAGACAGAGGGACAATATCTGCCCCCTGCGGTCTATGCCACACTGTGATACGGCCAGCAGAGTTGTAGTAGTAGAACCTGCCACTCTGAGGGTCGAAAAGTTCCCACCATTGGTTGCCATCAGCCTGGCGGATGGGTACATTGGTGGGTGGTTCCCAACCACATTCTCCCGTGGTCAGATTCACATACATGCGCTCTTGTGAACGAGGCTCCAGGATCTCCACCCAATCAGCGCTGAAACAACAAAGAATTTTTTAATTTTAGTATGCAAATAAAACCCTAAACATTTATTGTCACAATACTGACCGTGGTTGTTTACCAAACAGTTATATAGGAATAAAACCAACTCTACAAAACGACACAGAAACACGGTTACAAATTATAGGCCAGACTTCACAGTCAATCTCTTAAACTGTAATCTGACGGATGTGTTATCAAGGGAATTAGGCCAAAGCCACGAAGAGATACGCCATGTGTGAGAATGCCTGCTCAGAAACGCTGGCTCAGCACACACATAATCCTATCAGCAGATACAGCCACAGTCGAGGAACCAAAGTTGTAAGCTGGAAAGTCTTCACATATATTCCTACTGCCACACACAGGATATCCACCTTACTTAAAAAAATATATAAATAAAAAAGTGTCTTCATTCACTTCAATTTAATGTAACTGTACAAAATAGCTCCTAATGCTGCTTGATGTTGAAAACTGGTATTTTATTAACATGTTATTTTACTTTTAATGTATTGTCATAAACATACTGGTTTGTAGCACAATTAGTTTGACCATTTCCTAGTCATTTACTCACGGCAGAAAATGAATCAGAAGTCTAATGCATTTGCAGAAAAGGGTTAAATCTTCCATCTTCCATCTTGTTAAAGACTTGCTTTTCTTGGTCCAAAAAGCTCCAAGTCATTTTAGTGTGTCGTGTGGCAACAGTTGTACAAAATGACAGGATATCAAAGAGCCCCTATTATGCATTATAAAAGGTCATATTTTGGTTTTGGTGGTCTCCAACAACAGGCTGATATGCATTAGGGCTGGGCGATGTTGACCAATTTGACATCGTACGATGTCTAATGTGAAACATCGCGATGGACGATGACATCGTCGTCATAGGCAGAGGTGAATTAATTATTTATGAATAATTAATTAATTCATAACAAATTGTTTATTTGTAGCCAACCGTTTCAACTACCTGACACTAGGCATGGAACGATAACCGTTTTCAAGGTATACCGAGGTTTAGAAAAGTCAAGGTTTTAAAACCGCCAAAATGTTCTGTAATACCGTTACTAAGGTATGTGTAAGATTTTTTATTTACATTTTTTTAGGACAACAGTATCTCCAGCAGAAAAAAATATGCAAAGATACTTTTTTAAATTGTAAAGAAATCTGTGTTTTTGAAACAAATAAAGACAGCAGAAGTCAATGATTCATTTAAATTATTTAGCCTGACATGTTTACTGTTCCAAAATATTATAAATAATAAAAAAATAAAATATATGTTTTTGAAGGGGAAAAAAGTTTTTGTTTTTTACCCAGACCTTTACAAAGAATATATTTTAAAGCAGTGAGCACAATACCATGATACCGTGAAACTGTGATATTTTTATCCAAGGTTATCATACCGTCAGAATCTTATACCGGCCCATGCCTACCTGACACGCATGGCCTTTGTTTTACCCATAACTAAATAATAAATAAATAAAGATAAGCTACACACAAATTACCACCTGTCAATCACTTTTTTTCCGCAGCACTCTGGCATGAATAGGCGGAGTTGGTAAAAAAAAATGCACAACCAACAGTATGTGAGGTTTTCGCTATAATTACTAAGTACAAGCATGAAAGGGAAAGATTGAAGCAGTGTACTGACGCTGTGACACGTTACCTGACAGATTAAAAAACTGAAGAGTTGTTAGATAGAGACAAATTAAATTTTATATCACTTTTAACAACTAACTTATAGTGAGACGTGATCCAGCGGTACATCCTTGATAAACTGTTCGACATGCATTGTTCTCTGGAGCTCAGACGAGTGCATGACAGTGTGTGTATGTGTGTGTGTGTGTGTGTGTGTGTGTGTGTGTGTGTGTGTGTGTCTATGTGGGTGTGGTCAAGTGATGTGCGTTTTCAGCAGACGGAGGGCTGTTTAGGAATGCCAGATGAAACGCCAGTGTGGATGTGGCTCATTTTCGTTCTGAAATGCCATTTTAAAACTAAGCTGTATTAGTGTAAACAGGGCCTAAATGTGTATTTTTCATGAGCGGGTTTGCGACGGGAGCGGGGCAGAGGATTGGTGATGCCAGCTCATCATCGTGATGTCTATAGGCCATCGGCGATGGACGATGGCATCGTCTATCGACCCAACCCTAATATGCATGCAAGTTAAAAAAACACTTTCATTGTTTTATAATATGCATTTATTTTTACCTAAATTGCCCAACGACTCCCATATGATTAACTGTAACAGTTACTGGCAAAGTCCTATACAAAGTACCATACATAATAGTTTCTGCTGCTCCTTTAATGGCAAACGGCCTGTGAAATGACAAGAACAAACACAGCAATAGGTTGGCTATACTGTGGTATTGTTGTAAAAATGAACTTTAACCCTATATTCCCCACAGTTAAAGATCTGGCTAAAGGTCTGAACCCAACACAATTAATTTACTCAACTCTGAGTCGACTATTTCATTTAAGGATCAATAGTTTTAAACACGGTGCACTTTCAGATTTAAACCTCAGCTGGATGTTTTCATTCACTTGTGCTGTATTACTGCATGGAGGGTTATTTTCAAAAACCCATAATAGGGGCTCTTTAAAGAATAAAAGGGACTAAAGACCACACAATAATTTTGGAATCACTGTAATTTTAAAGCCAATAATCACAGATCCACTCCCAAATAAAAGTACTACATTTCACAATAACATTCAAGTCCAGGTTTTTATCTCTGTTCTGAACACTGCATAATATAGAAAGTGACATCTGACAGAGACCTAAACAACAAAAAAACTGTAATGCAGCTCATTTGGGTCATGTTGTCCCTCTGAGAAACCTGTAATGTTTCTTTTGATCTAGTTTCCTAGTGCAGAGAAACTAAAGTGTGCTAATTTAAGACACGTGGGAGCTCAAACTATGTCTCCCGTGTGGCAAGATTGCTTATAGGCCACCTAAACCAGCGAGAGGCTCACTGACTCACTATGATAGTCAAAATACTGATATTTATCTTAAGTGTTTTAAATCATACATGCCTATACAGACTAGAATAAAACTTGAGAGTATATGAACACTCGAATGTCTAGACATGTAGACACAGCCACTGTAAATTATCCTTTCAGATCATCTTCAGCTGTTTAGTATGGTCTGATGATACTTCAGTAAGGCATGCCAGGGTTTGCAGCTTCTATGCCACAAGTGTGCTTTTTCTCTCCTGCCACGTGCCCTCTATACCACTGGTTGGGTAGTGAACAGTGTGCTTGTGTGGTGTCACGTCCATATGTCCATTTGTTCCCTGGGCTTTATCCCAAGCTGTGGCTCAGAAACAGAAATAGTCAACCCACCTGTTCAAAGGTGCTTGAAACGCATAAGCATTCCAACTGTCTTTACTGCTCTGTATTTTACATTTGAAACTGCACATACCAAATTTGTTATATACACTATTCAATCTTTCTAAAAACAAATGTAGATATACATAGGCCAAGAGAGACTAATATACAGCTGGTGCCAGGTAAGGTGGGAAATGCAAACCAAAACAACAGACCTGACTGAGCTTCAGCAAAGACATACTGGGACACCATCTGTCTCAAACATAGCAATCAGCTCATTTTACCTTGATTAACAAGTATTTAAGCATCAACAGTAACTGACTTTTTGAGTTCTGAGGGTGTGTGTATGTCTGATAGCTTGACAAAATGAATAAAGGGTAAGGTTACCAATGCTACTGATCACAAAGAATCCTGTCCTGCAGATTCTGTTCTGCACAAACTGTTTCTCGTTACTAGATCAAATGCTTTATGGGTGGAAGCGGTGTAACTGAGGAGCAGTTAAACTGGGGCCTTTGTGTGCTGAACTCCACCCACCTTTTTCTCACTCCGTCTCAAGAGAGGCATTCAAGTTCTGCAACAGAATCCTTGCGACTAAATTCCTCCTTATATGCTTTTTGCGTACAAAATTACAAAAGAAAACATAAAAGGTTGCATAAAGCATAGGGTTGATTGTCAAGACCACTGTAAAAATCAAACAGACTTGCATGGTTCAGTGATCTCTCTGGGGGTTTTAATTTATAAATTTGTTAATGCCAGAGTTTTGTTTAAAAGTTTAAATGAAAACTCCAACCTCAACTAATAAAATAAAAATAAAACTACCAAATTAATCACAGAAAAAATTATGTTTTAATATACTTTTTTCACATTCTAATTTTGTTATATCCAATCCAGGGCTCTATTTTTTCTTCTATTTTTGGGAGCACCTAAAACCATAGCGAACATTTTTTGAAGCACCTTCTAATAAAAAAATTTATTGCCTGTCTATTATGAGGTAATATTTTAGAATGGATTTTAAAAAATTATAATAATAATAATATGTAAGCATGATAATAATATGTAGCAAATAAAATTATTTAGCAAAATACCCCTCTCGAAGGGATAGTTTTCTAGCTGACTAATGATGTCATTTGACATTTAAATCACTTTTCTGAGAAAAAAAAACGTATAGTTTTATGACATTAGTTTCAAGCTGTTTACAGTCCTTCACTTCTATTCAGCATTTTTTGTGAAATAGATTCTGACAATGTCAAAACACACTCTAGTGAGTAGCACTGACAAAATGTCTCTGTTTTGCTCAGTGAGTTCTGTCCTTCTAAATTCAGATATTTCAGTACATCACTTCTGTTGTTACGCGACTGTCAGTGAAGACAGTTCAGGGAGATGTTGCTCCACTGACAATTAAAGCAGCTCATGCACTCATGCCAAAATAAAACTTATTATACATTTACCAAGCCAAGGTACTTGAGCATCAGTTGGTCTAAGTTTTTGCCAAAGGTCTAAAACAGCACAAAATTTTGAGACTGAGCACATTCACACAGTTGCACTGGTGCCCCTAAATATTTTTGAAAGTCACATACAGTAGTTTTCAGTTGCAAATGCGATTGAAGGGGTCATACTGTGGAGTATTAAATTAAATCATTTTTAAAGAGCGCACACTGCCTTTATAGCATCCTTGTTATGCAGGCAGCATACAAAAGAGTGTGATGACTATTTCATCAACATCTTGAGCCTAGATCTGTATAAAGAAATAATTTTAGAAATTGTCTAATATAATATCAAATTGCTTCCTCATAGAACAATAAAATTAGGCGAATTCTTGAGGTCTATGGAATCTGCACCATTGTTTAAAAATAGTTGTAAAATGGCTGGCCTCCAAGCTCTAAAAGCAACGACATAACAGACCAAATCCATTGTTCAACAATGAGGCCAAATGCAGTATTTATTCTTAGCTTTTTTAGGAGAGCAATTTTGAAATTCCACCTTGGGTGTTTCTGAGTTGGACTACCAGAGACCACTGTGATAGAATGGAAAAACTGCAACAAATTTAACAATGATTCTCTGTGCCAAAGTCTCTTTCTCTGCCATGTACTCCTCATAAAGCTGAACGCCAGGACAAACAACAACATACTATTTGGAGTTTGACACTTATAAAGTATTAGCCATGCCAAGCAAATGCATTTAAAATCTGAACCTGCCTTTTATTTAGACTTGACTTATTGGCTAGCTAAAAGTGCAAAACACAGTGATTTTATCCTGAAATAAACTGTTCCTGTAAGGAATTTAATAAAAGAAAATAGTATTGGGATAATAGACAAAAGGAGTTTGACATGACATAATGCCATTCAATATGCTTGCATAGCATGCAAATTGTGCGGCAGGTGGAGTTACATAATTCCTTGAATCAAGGTGTGGCAAAAACAAAAAGTATATACAGTACTTGCTCTAATTAATAATTCTAACCTTAAATCAGCATTAACCTCTCAAACTATTTTCCACCAAATGCCCTAGAAGAACTAATTGATTTTGCATATTTGCTGCATTTGAGTACAGAAACATGCTGTGTCACTCTTAAACACAAACGCAAAGTGTCAGCTGAGTACACACATAAGCAAACAATAGGCGTTGGTCTACAAACAAAACACACATGGAAGAACATTGCCCTGCCCCTGAAATAGAGAAGAGCGCAAGCACACGTCCATTCAAACAAAAATTGAACTGCTGCACCTGTCAGAGGAATTCTGTACTTCTAAGGTCACTCATTCTGTGATACTAGAAAAAGCTTGTTCAAATTTGAATAAAAATAGAAGGATTGACACTATATTCATGTCTCTTCCGTGCTACATTCAAATGCTGCATTTATCACACGGCACTCAGTGTTTAATGCCCTGATATACTGCCAGTAAAGTTCTTTTTTAGGCTTTGTTTAGCAGGACAGATCAAAGAACTTAGAAATACCTGAGCTGTTAGTAAACATCTTGATTCAACATTTCTGAGTTGTGATTGGTCAATGTGTAAATATATGCAATGATTTCCTCTCAGTAGTAAAATAAACATCCAGAAAAAATTACACAGGTGAGAAAACGGTAGTTAAGAAAGCATCTGATAATATTGATGTGGATGTTTATATTAGCTCTATAATTTGACACTCCAGTAAAGTTACG
>CAIGQZ010032461.1:7906754-7921277 GCA_903798205.1 Danio tinwini | reverse complement strand
TATGTTTAACTTCATGCAGTATATAGCTTTAAAACAAGTAACTTTACGCTATTAAATGGAATCAACTCACAAACGGATATATTTAAACACTTGACCACATGACTTTTGATGGTGCTGCATTAACTGAGAGCTCACTGACAAGCCATTATCACATAACACCAATCATTATTGTCCAATTAAATCGATCTCAAACTCGATTTGGCATAGCTTATCCAGTCCAGCTCTAGCATTAAGCAACTGTTACTTTAGAGGTAACACTGTTACTCAAGACATCTGGTCTAATTAAAGAAAATAAACCAAAGAAACGGCCTAAACTGAAGAACATGGGGTCTTGAAAATATCAGGGTTTTTATTCCTAGCTGTTAGGTTTAATAAACAACCCTGATTATATATCAGTTGAAGGTTGGTTTAGCTCATGTTGAAGAAGGAAAAGACTAAAGTGAACCAGGCCATCATTAGCAGAGGTCATGGTACAGCTGCTCCTGTCCATTTCACTTTTATTCTGCCTGGATGTACATTTATCTTTGGGCTAATATGTTAGGACTGATATAGCTGCTCTTTTGTTAACAGGCTGGTAACATAAAGGGCACTGATAAATAGCTGAAAGCCAGAAAAAGAAAAGCACAATAATATTAAAAACACTGAAAAGGAGTATGGTATGTCAGAGTCTCCTATACCAGATCAAATGTGAAAGAGAAAAACTTAAATCACTTGTTTGTGTCTGAATTCATTAAACATGATTTAAAACTGCAGACCCTTGGTATTCAATAGGATTAGGCATAAGAAAATAGGCCTAAGCTTATCAAAATCAGACCCAGAGCATCTATCTTATATGAGCTGCCAGTTTAAGTTACAGCAAAAAAAAACCCCACAAGCATTATAATCATACAGCAGCTGTCTGATGAAAAGCACCTCACTGAGATTTTTAAATAATAAATATTTAGCAATTTAATTATTTACATTGCATCTTTAAGGTTTTATTTAACACAAATAAAAATGTCTTTTTACTGTTAAAGTGAATTTCCATGGTCAAGTACACATATAGAGATCAGCTGTTTGTTGCTTATTCTGTTGGTTATTTTCAGAAGTGGGTGAAAAACTTTATTCACACCCAAACAAACAAATTTACAAAAAATTATTATTAGATAAATTTGAAATTAATATTTTTTTCAAAGAAGTCAAAAAGTTCCATGACCAATGCAGTGTGTACAGCTCAACACACAACAACTAGCTGATAATATTGACATCACTTTCTATTGAACTCTGACAGCTTGTCAAGTGGCACAGCCTTAGAAAACCACAAAACACAGGTATGACTCACCTACCTTTTTTATTCATAACAAGATGAAAAACAAAACAATAAATCAAATTATTTTATAATATTTTAAGCTTTTCCAGCATATAAATCCTAATCTGTATTAAGAAATGAAATTCACCAATTTATTATTATTAATAATATTATTAATATAATATTAATATTAATATAATATTAATAATTATTTTTTTAATCTTTGCCATTTTTTTTATTTGAAAAAAAAAAAATAAAAAAAATGTGTATATTTATTTTCAGTGTAAATCTTAAAATGATCCCAAGTTTGCAGTGTTCATTTGGCTAATGTCCAAGACCAATGACCAGACTATACTGGTGTTCAACAAAGCAGGGCATCAAACTGTCTAGTGAAATTGTACTAAGTCAGTATCATATGCATGACAATACATGAGAATTCCACCCATTAATAGTGGATAATGGGAACGTGACAATAGGAAGCATTGTTGGGCTAACCATCGGGCTCTATTCATTTAGAACAACCCCCTTCACAAATAAAACGCTCAAGGCATTGGAGGCCAATCAGAACGTGAGTTGAGTCTTAGTGGGGGCGTGAAGCTTTTGGGGTAAAGGATAAGGGGTCTGAGATGCTGAACTGCTGAACTACAACCCCCTTCCGGGAATTATTTCTATATAAAGGCAGAAATGTCATTTGGGACGATGCACTGCAATACGACTCTTTTTGTCCGCACAACTGCTGATTTACTTCCTGTCTCTGTGGACAGTTCTGCCGGAAACTTCTTCTCCGGGCGGGAAGTCTGTAACTGCCAAACAGCAACTGTGCTAGCAAAACAATAAATCCTCTTTCTAGAGGGGACAAATCTGACAAGCCCGCCAATTGCAGGCATGCACACACCACCCCAACAGTCTCATTCAGGACAAATGAGCACAGTGACAGCAACAGTGAGATTTGAATGGACATGTGCAAGGGGGGTAGGACACATTGAAGATAGCAGTGTAGATGTGCATTAAAACACAGATTTGCTTGTCTACTACCAGTTGTCAATGTTAGTATCAATACTTCTTTTAAAACAGCGCATTCTGAAATACAGAAACAACTGTTAATATTGAAGGAGATAAAGAGATTAACTGTTCTCTAAGATGACCATCATTGCTGAACACGATGACCTTTTTATAAGATGTCCAGGGAAGGCTCGTATGGGCAACAGGTTAACATCTACCATCTACTGTCTGGAAGTGTTTAAAAGTATCAGATTTAACGCATCAGATTTCTTCTTGCTGTCGACAGTGAGACTGGGTGGGAGAAGAGGTCAGAGGTCACCCACCCACCTCAAAGTATGACGATGTTAGAGCGAGCTCCTAGGAGATGGGAATGGCAGCCTGAATCTAGTCAACTGATTGAGTTGTCAACGTTTGTTTCAGAGCTTTGTAAGGAGTTCCAAGTAAGGATAGGATAAAAATATTGCGTTCGCCTTGAGGGCCTGAAGTTTTGGATAAGATTAGCATTTGAGGGAGCAAATTATCGAGGTGTCAGCAACAGCTGCACTGAAGTGCTCCATCCTGAACAAACACCAGAGTTGAGATGCAAGTAATTAATGACAATATAACAATTAAAATACCCATCTATTTAATGTGTTTTACAGGGCTTTGATCAAATGATGTCATGATCAAATAACTGTCACTATTTAGGTAGTGACAGATCTTTTGCTTCATATTGTGATTAATGTTGGGTAAGTTACTTTAGAAAAGTAATGAACAACTAATTACACCATCAAAACTGTATTTAAATTACTTTAATTACTATGTATGAAAAGTATCATAGTTACTTAAGGTATTCACATAAACCTCAATGCAAAATCAAATCAATGACACCATATTTTATAGCATGGCTAAAATATTGAATTGTTTCTTAAGCATATGTAACTTAATAAATAAATTAGTTGAAGCTTTTAGTTGAACCTTTAGTTGACAAATAATTACATATACAATTACTCTGCATTTAAACATATTGCAGGGCTTGAAATTAACTTTTTTTTGGTAGCACTGGTGCTCCTAACTTCAAAAATGTAGGCGCACCAGACAAAATAACACTAATAACAAATAAACAAAAATCTGCAAGCGCTCACCGGCCCTGCACGCACTGCTTGACGTGAATGAGATTAACTGAGTTATCAATAATAACTGTGCTGTTCTCACGGGTGCTGTCTGATATTGCACAGATGATATTGACAAAACTTATTATATTACATCATCTTATTAGCAATAACGGTCTTTTCATGAGCTGCAATATTAGTTTCATCTCAGTGAATGCATGCTCTTTAGTAATGGTAAATGCGATGTCAGTCGCATGACTGACAGCATAGTGCCGATTAAATAATGTTAGAACATCTCATGCTTAAAATGTGTAGATTCAGTGGCAAAAACTGTTACCTGAAAACTCTGTCCCACCGGCTTTATGGTGAATGCTTTAGTCATAGTTCATAGTGGACTTTAAACACTGGAATTCTTTTATCCGCTCTTCGAAAAGTGTAAATGCTGAATTGACATTCATTACATGATCACTAATCATATGTGCCATTATTTGTAACTTTAGCTGGTTTCTAAAACTAAATCTGTCAGTGTTGTTTTCATTCTCTCGTATCCAGACCTTTACATTTTCGCGGCTGTAGCTCCCTGTCATCAGAACTGAGTGATTGACAGCTGATATTACCCAATCCATTTGCGATCTGTGGTAGTGCAGTGGGCCAATAAGAGGAGCTTAAAGGCGGGGCGAGCATTGCGGGCTTTGTTTACTGCAGCAAGTTGATATGTTAAACCATTCCTGAGCGCTGTGTTTGGTGCTTTTAGGTGCAAAGATGCTTAATGCGTCAATGCCCCCTAATTCCGCGCATGTGGTGAACATTTTGCTGTGAAAACTGGTCGCACGACATCAATTTTATGCACTCTCACAAATGCTCCCAAATATATTTTGAGGTCGCATAGATAAAACTTTGTGCTCATATGTGACCAAAATGGTTGCAATTTCGAACCCTGTATTGTCATGAACTAATTTCTGTAAACCAATTTTCTCACAAATATGCAGCTGTCTTTTTTTGATAAATGTTGTTCTTTAGCTGAAAAATACAGTTATTCTGTAAAATATATATTAATGTATATTAAATATATATAATTAATGCTATGTTGAATTGATTTATAAAATGACTGAACTTATACAGTATTTAAGGCAAGAATTTCTGTAAGTAACTGTAATTAGAATACCTGAAAAAAATGTTCAGCCAGTGTACTGTAATTTAATTACAGTAACTATTTAGTTTGTAACTAATTACACCCAACACTGATTGTGATGTACAGTGAAATAGGTGAAACAAATTGCAGATGGACTTTGTACAATCCACTAGTTGTTGATGGAGGCAAAACTTATGAGAAGTATGAAAGGAGCATGACTTACAGTAAGTGACTTAAACTTTTGGACAATAATTTACACAAGAGCATTTTGAGTGCATAAAAATTAAATCTTTTGCAAAAAATTAAACAATTTTTTTATAAACTTAACAAAATAAAACCTTTAAGACCAATTTAACATTGACTATGTGTTTACATTGACATCAGTAATCAGATTATTTGCCTTAATCTGAATAAGACAATAATATGATGCGTTTACATCAGTTGCTTCTTGAATGTTCCTTTTATTATCCCGTTTTACATGTTATAGCACATAATTCGTTTAACGTTATTGCATCACCGCGCTATCTTCATTTCCTCCGGAGATTCATGTAATTTTGAGTGCTTAATTTTTTATTTTTCGACTTTAACTAAAGTTTGGCAGTTTCACTTTCATTCTAGAACATTTCATGCATGTCCCCGGTGACAAACGAGATATTGGATGAGTATGAACGGCTGTAAGAGCTTGTTGTTTTAATGGAATTTAATACCACATGCCGTATGGGAAAAAACCTCCACATTTCGCGATGCATGTGTCTGTTGTCCTTCACTGACTCGACAGGTCTAGAGAATAGTGTCAAACAGCCGTGTGTATAAACTATCCTGTCGCAAAATGTGGCAAATATCCTACACGATGGTTATAGTTTGATTGCGGTGTTTACATGTCTGTACTGCACTTCAATAATGCGACTAAAGTCAGCATACTCCACGTCTTAATTTGATTTCTGTTTAGCTCGATTATGACCTTTATTTGATAAAATAAATCAAACATTACTGTTTACATGGTAGACTCTTAATCAGAGTATTGTCTTAATCGAATTAAAATCAGATTATAAATGTCCATGTAACGTACTCACTGTAAAGAAAAGATCTGTCAGAAACAAACTGCTAAATTCATAACAGCAGAAATGCATTGTATTATTTTACAAACCACAAGACTACTTGTGCACCATGTACTGACTCACAATTAATCATCTATACAAAAGAACAGTATCGTCATCATCTGACATTATTCTGAGAAAGAAAGAAAAAAACAATAACAATAAAAATGTAAAAGAAAAGAAACTACGCCGGTAAGAAACGCCCCCAGGCAGTGTGCTGGAGATTGGCTATTGGGTGCTTTTCACATGGAGCTCAAAGGTCTTGTTAAAACACTGGTGCTAAACTGCTGTCACAATGCTATGTCCTCCCTTTGTCCGCACACTATTGTGTACCAGATATGCAAACAGGGGAAAAACATCCCATTGTGAGATCCCATTCTGGATCAAAGATAAACCTCAGCCTGTCAAAACATACATTTACACTCACTAACTGCTACAGAACACAAAAGTGCCCATTAACATCAGTCAGCGGTTTCTTATCATATCACAGTTTTGTCAGAGAAGCGCAAAATTACAGCACCATTAAATAAGCTTCAAGTTCAGCTGTATAATGACGTACCATCAATGTAAAAAAGCATCAAATGTCCAATGTCATGCCCCTGTTCAGCTTCTAAATGGCAAACTCAGAGACCAACAGTGAGCCATCAACATACGGCTGATCAAAGCTCAGTAGTGTGTTACATCAAACAGCATAAACACACAGCAAGTCTTTCAACCACCGCTTTTCATCTATTTACACTTCAGCATCTGTGTCATAATAAAGCTCAGGGTGGAAAAAGAGGTTAGGCTATATTTTAATTAAATTAATTAAATTAATTTGTACATCTGTAAGCCTGTGCTAAACAGATGCAAGCACCAGCAAACGCAACATGTGTACGCAGCTCACATAACGTGACTTCAGAGCCTCTAACCACAGTAAAGATTTTGTGGGATATCAAAGAGGGTTTTGGTGGTTTGCTGTGACCATCAGCCGATATTAAGCTGCTTTGAATACAACACTGGCAAATTAGACCAGATTCACTGACTGTATAATACTGATTCTTGAGTACTCTCATAACAATGAAATTTAAAAATAATACTAATATAAATCATGAAGAATAAATTAAAGACTGTATCCGATGTCCAATCCAATCAAATTTACAATGGTAACTTTATATAAGTGTAACGGAGGCCAGCTACCGAAGTGCTATGCAGGTAAACCTCACTCCTAAGAGGCCATGGTCTTTAGCCTCCATGTTAGAGCAACCGACTGCCATGCAAAAAAAATTAAAAAAAAATCGCTGGTTCAATCCCAGCACAGCATAGGTTGGGTGCAGTAGGACCGGCGGGTTACACATGGGGGCTCATCTATGATGGGAGTGAGGTTTAAGTAGAAGTATATATAGATAGAAATAACATTATATGCAAGTAAATGTCTACTAAAATGTTTCAAATAACTTTTTTGAAAATGTTACGACACATTTTAAGTGAAATATGTCATTTTTTATTTAACAAAAAATAATGAATAAATTAACTGATGATTGTTTACACCAGGGCTGCACGATATTGAAAAAACTTACATTGCAATATTTAAACTTTGTGATTTTTATTGAAACATTTCAGCAGATAACTTGAATAGCTCTATTTGGAAATAATTTATGATTTTAGATTGATTGGGATGATTTTGCATCTGCATAAAATATAGTAACCAAAATACAACCGTAGATATATACAGTGAAGGAGACTAACAGTAACCAGATACAGAAATACAATAATCAAATGTATAATGAAATTGTCCTAAAGAGTCCTAAAAAATTAAACAATTAATCTTTGTTAAAGCTACAATATAACACTTAATTGTACTCAAATGCTTTAAAATTTACTTTAGAAATGCCCACTTTGTCACAGGTCTCTAAACACACACACACAATTAATAAACTTTCACTTTTTTATGGTTAAACTGAAATGAGAGGTCAACTATAATCCTGCCTCGATATTGCAGATCCTGCAATGTGACTATTGTGGGTTTACACATTGCGATATAGGTACTGAAACGATATATTGTACAGCCCTAGTTTTCAATTTTAATCCCCATCTATTGAATTGTGGTCACAGAGCATTCTTATGATGTTGTCGCAGTTAGGCATGGGACGATAACCGTTTTCAAGGTATACCGCGGTTTGAAAAAGTCAAGGTTTTAAAACCGCCAAATATTTCTGTAATACCATTCTTAAGGTAAGTTGTTTGATTTTTTTATTTACTTTTTTTTTGTTTTTTTAGGACAACAGTATCTTGAGCTGAAAAAATATCCAAAGATGCCGTTTCAAATTGTAAAGAAATCTGTGTTTTAAAACTAATTAAGACAGCAGAAGTCAATGATTCATTTGAATTATTTAGCCTGACATGTTTAATTCTCCAAAATATCATAAATCTTTAAAAAAATTAAATATATTGTTATAGAAGGGGAAAAAAGTTTTTTTCTTTACCCATACATTTAAAAATAATATATTTTAGAGCAGTAATCACAATACCGTGATACCGTGATATTTTTATCCAAGGTTATCATACCGCCAGAATCGTATAACAGCCCATGCCTAGTCGCAGTACCCAATATTTTGATTATATTTAAACATAGCAGCCATTTCTTTAGAGTTCATAGTCTTTAAACAAGTCTTTTTACAATTCCCCCTCAAAAATAAATAATTACAGTTGTGACTTTATAACAACACATAGTACATTCTTAAAACTGGCAACATAAATTTATCCAAAAAATGTTTTTCTCTATTTGTACAACTGTGTGTAAATAGCATAGTTTTGCCATATTCGCACATTCATTCATTTTTGAACAGTGACATTGTCCCTTTAATACAATTGTATTGCTCACAAAATTTAATTTTTTACGTATATTTTTAGATTAGATTACATCTTATGTATATATATATATTTTTTTTAATGTGTATAATCTTTAGACTACATTCTATAATTGTATGTATTGTAAATTCTTTTTACAACTCTACTTTTTGTATTTGTATTAATATTATATGTTAGGCACCTAGGGTCTAAGAGTAACGGAATTTAAATTCTCTGTATGTCCTGTACATGTGGTTGAATTGACAATAAAGCTGACTTTGACTTTTTGACTTTAATAATGCTACTATGAATATTCAATCTGAAATCACATACAAGTATGACTTCAAAACAGCATTAGCACTATTTAATTGACTGGGAACAATATTGTACTTTGATTGTCACTGGTTGCTAATTTGATTTGCCTATTTAGAATTTGCAAAGTATACTTTTCTGCATTTATATTGTTAAGGAGAAATGTGCAAATTTAAAACCAATTTTACCTCAATAAAATAAAAGCTCAAAAATAATTAATCCTTTTACTTGCCAACCAAGAAAAAAATTGGATTGCATTTCTTAACTCCTAATGTTGCTAGTTAACACACTCCGTGCATTTTCTTCAACACATACCATAATTTCTAAAATATCAACCTCTACCAAATGGTTGACATATCAGTTTATGGTAAAAGTACTGGAATTATTACATATACTATGGAAAATCTGAAAATATGAAGTGAAGACTAATTTATTTAAAAGCATAATCAAATTACAGTGTGTATTTTGCACTGTCTGTATTTTACACTGTCGCTGTATTTGCACTGTCTGTATTTTGCACTGTCGTTGTATTTGCACGGTCTGTTTTTTGCACTGTTGTTGTATTTGCACTATCTGTATTTTCCACTGTCTGGAGCCAGCACCTAAGCTTTTCACTCATCATAGCACACGTGCTGCTGATGATGTGACAATAAAAGTGATTTGATTTGAAATTTAAAAAATGAACACTAAATCATAAATATTTCAGATTCTCATTTAACATGTTTCTTGTTTTGTTTTTTTAGAAAAAATAAATAAATAAAGTGTAGTAGTGCAACATGTTTGTTAGATTTTTTTGTAAACCAACAATGCTGTGCGTGTAAATCATTATTCAAAAGACTTTAACAGTGATTATTTAAACATATGGTCAACCATTTGCAAGAGCAGGCAGTTAAAGGGTTAATAAAAAATTTGCCATGGTGATGTAATAAACAAAGCAAGTAAAATGTGGATAAAGACTAACTCTAATAGTGCTTTATTTTATTTTTTTAACTAATATATGACAGTGCTGATTAAAAGTTTAAGAAATATCTGGGAAAGCTTAAAATAGAACTACATTCAAGTAATCATCTCTGACTAAATCAAAAAAATGTAAATATTGCTATTTCTAGAAGTAATGGCGGGTAATGTTGTGAAACCAGTGTAGTTCCAGGTTTAAGATTAGTGAACAGTGGTGTAACGTTAGTTTATCTTTTTCATGTATCAGTTGAGATCAGTCTGAGATTACAGTAAGAGTAAAACTAGTCTAAACAGCCAATATCCCTACTGAGATAAAGTTGCTTTTGAGCAATTCCATGCAAATGTCAACCTTGCCATGAAAAAAATTAAGTTTTCACCAAAATATGAAAACCATTTTTAAATGTTTTGTGTAAGCAAGTGTTTTACAGTACTTCAGAAATGCTCAAAAATGTCTCTGTCAATGTTTTTAAACTATTATATTTGATTTACCAAAGTCACACAAGTGGCAATTGCACATCTGTCACATCCATGATGGTGAGTTGTCACATCCATAACGAAGCTTTTTCCTCATAAATACAAAAATATTAAATAAAATAAAATCAATCATTTTTGTTTCATAGAGAGCCAACACGTATCATGTTGATGAGCATTATTTCTTTTTTGTTGTGTAGTTTAATTCACAGAATTTCTACAAAGTATGTTGTATACTGCAAACTCACAGACTTTTTTGGTCACATCCATAACACATGTTTATTTTGCTCATTTAAAGTACAAAACATGGTTTTAGATTGATATTTTTCTGGCCCCTTAACTCTGTGGTTAGTTGTTTTGGAAAATATAAACAGATGTTTAAATATAATGTTAACATGCACTTTCTATGTGAATTTATGTTTTGAGTTTTTACTCAAATGTCACATCCATAACGCCGGAATTGATCTTTTATATTTGCACATTAGTTCATTGAACGGTCCATATATTGTTTACCATGTTAATTTGAATATTGGGTCTGAAATAGCATGAAAGTATATCTTTAAAACAACATTGGCACTATTTAATTGACTGTAAACAATGTTGTACTTTGATAGTCATTGGCTGTTAACACGATTTCACCCTTTAAAATTTGAAACAATACTTTTCTTAAATTATGTTGAGGGAAAAGTCAGAATGTGCGAATATAAAACCAACTTTACTTCAATAATAACCCTCAGGTTCTGTCAGCAAGTCATGTTTACAGGGAAGTCAATTCAAATTAAATAGACACAATCGAAAAAAACAGGCCTCTAGCAGTGACTGATTTAATGACAAGACTGGACAATCGACAGCAAAAAACATGACTGAACGTACACGAGTCAAGAGAAAAACATCACTTCATTCACAAAATATACACATTTTCTCTCAGACTGACGTATTGGCGACTTTCATAGTAAATCACGCTGTTTTTGAAGCTTAACATCAAGTAATAGCTGATTTACAGAGCTAAAACGAACGTTAGTTAAGTGGCTAACGTTAACGTTCAACTGACCGCGCTAACCATTCATGTCAAAACTGACTTAAATTTCTTTTTTAAAAAGATTCAAACTTACCTAGTTCCGGCCATTTCTCCTCACATTGTAGTGCTAAAGCACAAGAAAGTGTAAAAAGTTAGGGTAAAGATGGTAAAACTTTATCTCCACGTTGCGTCGGACGTCCTGCTCGAGGTCTTCGTGATGCGTTTAGAGCTCTGAATGCTTGCGCGCCTCTGCTGCTGCCGCGTGCACGTGAACGCGTAGGGGTGTCTCGTGGCCACCAGTCCCCCTCTCTCTCTCTCTCTCTCTCTCTCTCTCTCTCTCCACCCCTTCACACAAATACAGTCACTCTTGTTCCATACTTTCTAAACGTGACATCCTAAAAGGTGAGTAAAACAAACTTTTCCTGTTCAAAGGTTTTGTTGTTGGTTCATATCACGCGACAGGTGCAGGTACAGGTGGAAATGGATTCATATATTTGATTGCCTGAAAGGATTTTATATCAGAATATGTAGAAAGCGCCACCTGCTGGCGAACTAGGCAATTAGTATTAAAAGAGGAGCATAATATTGAACGTTGTTCTGCTGAAAATTGCAATACTATCTAGATGCAGCTTATATGATGCACGCTGAGATTGCATCGTTTAGAGATGCAATGTCAGACACAATGCACTCAATAATCTGAGAGAAGAACAACATTTTAGGAGGTTGAAAACAAGGACAACTTAAAATAATAATTGTTTATGTATGTGATGTGAAATTATGGAACAGTCTAGAACAGATTCTCAATGTCAGGATATTAATCAATTTAAAAAGTTGTATAAATATATATTATTAAAGGAATATAATGATGAATAGAGGAGATTGAAAAAGAATAAAATTAGAAATTTCAATTAATAGCTGTTTGCAATACTGTTTTTTGGGGTCTATGTTATAACATTTAAATGTACAAATGGAATCAAACATATGTCAAAGATGCCAAAAGGATAAAATATGTCTCATGAAAAAGTAGAAATAAGTAAAAGAAGAAATAAGTTGAAGTAATAGACGAATAATGTAGGTGGGAATGGGGTGGGGAAATAATACGCTTGTGCTTCATCCCGCTCCATTTCGACCATGTTGAAAAGTATTTTTTGTTAAAGAATTTTTATGTATGATTTTTCTGTTCAAAATAAATCAAATCAAATCAAATCCAATCAAATGGAGCAAGTAACGTCACTGTAAGGGGGTATGTTAGGGGTCTGATTATGTGAGTGCATTAAAAAGCGTTGAATGCAGCTCAGATTGCATCTGCACCGAGTCTGCAGCCAGACCCCTCTCCAAAATTATGATGAATGTAAAACAATTAGGTTTAAGTTGGTCTCAACTTGGCCAAACTGATTTTAGCTGGTTTAAATGGTATCCCAGTCTGATAAAGATTTGCTCAAGTTGTTTTAATACTAAATATTGTCTAAACATCTGCTATTCATTTGTTTTCATTACTTTTCATGGTGACAGGCTGACAAAAAGAAGGTAAGAGACTTGTACCAATAGATATCTACTTTATAAGCAAAATTAAGAAATGTCACATTTAATTTTTGTTTTGTCAAACTTTTATACAATAAAACAAGTATAAAATCTTAGTAAATCCACTGTACATTTATATTAGTTACAAATTAATTTAGGGCTTCATTATATACATATTTATTCCACTGCAGGTAATGGCAATTTCAATGTTAAAAATATATGAAGAGTTCAGATGCAAAAACCTCTAAGTGCCATCTGAAATTTTCTTAATGACAATTTTTTAGAGACTCCATTATTTATGTTCACTTATTTCACATTAAAGGCAATGAAAATAACATATTAATTGACATAAACAAGAAATAACTCAACCTATACATAGGATCTTGAGAAAAATACTAATTTTAGAGAAAAATGTAGATGGCACTTAGAGGTTTTTGCATCTGAACTCTTCATATATATTAATAGGGAATATGGAAAAATTGGTATACATGTGTATTTAACATTTTTATTCATCAACTACTACACCTTCAGTGTTTTCCACATTTCAAGGCAAAGGAAAACAGCAAAAATGACAGAACTGACTTGTGATGACAACTACACAGATATCCAAAATTTCTTAACTATTAATACACGTCATTACTCAAACACCATTTAGTATGTTACTCATAAGTGCATTCAGATAAATGACAAACCTTTGTTAGACTGAGGGTATTTCAGAGACCGCTCTCTCTACTCCCGTTTGTTCAGTCTGGAAAAAATACACTAATATTTACATTAATTGCACATACATTCAAAACACATACTATGCAGCATTCAGTTGCAATTGTTAAGTTACAGTAGCACCATGTTTCAGAAAGCAACATGTACAGAATCACATACTGTTGTTGCAGATGACATTAACATCATACACTACAGCACAACGTGTGTAAAGTATCATGACATTTCCTTGGAATATTCACTTTGAGAGTAATATTACAGTATCCACAGCAGCAGAGAAGTCAGGGCACACAGCGGCCCTATTTGTAACACAGTATCATAGTCCCACATCACAGTCTTACAGGAATAATAAAGGAAAAAGTCTAATGATGAGTGTTCTTGTTTTATGAGAGTCGTAAAGTTGATCAATCTCAGACACAAAATGTTAGGTGCTTGGTCTGATAGAGAGTGGCCCATTTCGCATGTAGAGCGGCCCCAAAAAAAAAAAGTTCTTTGAAAAAAATCCATGAGAGAAAAGGTCACTAAAAAGTACACGAATTAAGTAGTGGGTCAAAAAAATGTGAATAGAAAAACGTTTCAATTTGAGAGAAAATGAGATGACCGTGCTGATCCACACTTGATTATAGCTGGACGTTTGAAGAGTTTATGCTGTCCTCGGGTCAGGAGTTCAACGGTTCACATTCCTCACCTCTGCACAACCTTCATAGCGAATAGCAGAGACTGGTCTAACCTACCCATCCTTCCCAAATCTGGCCCCTGGGTAAACAGACAAGAAAATCTCAGTCCAAATCAGATTTTTCTGCATGTGAGATTTGAATGCAGTCTTATTTTGCAATTCTGAATGGCAACAAAATGCGAAATACTCATTTTTACAAATCTATTTTAAGCTACATGAGCTAGGTCAGAGCAAATACAATAATTAGTGTATCCAATTAGTGTACACACTAGATCCACATCTATTTCCTGTACTTGATATCTATATGGGTTTGTACCGTAACCTTGATTCTACAGAGACATGTTGTCTACAAACAATGATGAGTTTGCAAGATGTGAGAGTCACAGACCCCCCCAAAAAACAAAAACAAATT
>CAIGQZ010032461.1:7884018-7900795 GCA_903798205.1 Danio tinwini | reverse complement strand
AGCCCTATATATATATATATATATATATATATAATTTCTATAATCTTCTTGAACAAAAATATGAATTTACAAACAAAAAATACTCTATATGGTAGTTTATGAATTAATAGCTATTAAAATGTTTTGAATGAAGCCATACCTGTAATCGTACAATGTGTTTCTCTCTTTACCACCTGTAACAGATAATATGTAATCAGGCTACAGTGTAGCTTATATGTTTACAGGTATTTCATTGAACTGCCAAGTGACTCATCAAAGACGTGGTGTGACTCACCTGTCTCCTGATTGCACTCTTTGTGACCTTTGCAGCTGCGCAGTTTCATGAGCTGCTGGTGCATGTGATTCACCGCATCACGATCCAGTGTGCTCACGCCATTAATCAACTGAAGACAGCAGCAGTAAAACATAATTACTTTATAAATCGCATTAAACCAATAAACAAAGTATAAAGTGGAAAAAGCTACCTGATAAGGATCTGTGTTAAGGTCAAAATACTCCAGGAATCCAGTGGCAAACTCACAGAACAGGAAGTTGTGTGTCTCATTGATAGTCCTCAGACACCAGTAAGTGTTATTATTTGCACTCGTGCAAGCACAAAAAGGCCCCACTGACAGCATACAAAAGAGAGAACAACAGCCAATAAGTTAATTTAAGTATATCATTTTAAAGTTAAAGAAATAGTTCACCAAAAAATGAAGATTCTGTCAGTAGTTACTCATCTTCATGCTGTTCCAAACCCCTGAGACCCTCATTCATCTTCAAAACGCTAATTAAAATATTTAAGATACATACATTTATCAAACTAATTTACATTATGAATTATGGATATTATGAAGCTATGAGAATACTTTTTTGCGCACATAAACCAAAAATAACTTCAGTAAAAAGTTTCTTCTACTCAGTGTCAGTATTTTGCGCATATTCTAGGAGCACTGTGCATACTGTCTCGGATGCCCACGTGCCACTTTCTCAAAAACAAAGTACAGGGGTATCTGAGGTAATACATCAACAGCATAACATCACTATCATGAAAATGCGCCCTATACCGACACAGAGGAGAACAAACTTAATGTGCTCACATATAGCTTGATTGTACTTTGATTGAATCACTAAAGGCATATGCACTGTAAACAATCTTGCTGCCTTAAATATATTTGTTGAATCAAATGAACTTTTCTTGTCATCTCAACTTACATCAATCAAACTGACTAAGAATATTCAATTAAACTTGGCATAACTTAAAAAATTTGTTGAAACCTGATCCACGTAATTTAAAGCAACATAAAAATATTTGTTGTCTTCACTATTTGTCATTTTTTACAGTGTGGTCAGTTTTTAAATCAGGGGTTTGAGGGTGAGTAATTAAAAACAGAATTTTCATTTTTGGGTGAACTACCCCTTAAAGTGCATTCTAGCCTAATCAATGCAATGACATGGATTTGTGTTTATTGTAAAGCTAAACTGTGCCTCCAGGGGCTGAGTTTGACACCTGTGCTTTAAAGACTGTCAGTAAATGGCCAGTGTTTGGATTGGCTAACGTCACCAATGCCCCTTCACTATTAGACAGTGTTGGACTGCGGAATGTGCTTTGACAACTATTATCCATATCAAATTGTAATTCACAACAAAGCTTTATGAAATTATTAATATTTTATATGCAGCTGCTGTCAGATCCAGAACAGCCGACTGCTTTTCTATAAAAAACTGTAAAAACATTTTGCAGTAAAATATCCTAATAATGCATCTGTTAAAAAATTAATAATAAAATAAAATTGTTCCTTGTTCCTGATACTGAGATCCTGCTGATCTGTACGGTAACAGAAACAACCTGTTTAAACCAGATGAGTCAAAACAAGTTTTTATTTGTAACTGCCAGAATGTTTTTATGGAAAAAAAACTCATATGTCAAAAGATCAGGGCAACTTTAATTTGTTCCTTGTTCCTGGTACTTGAAGTGTAGAGTGACAGAAACAACCTGTTTAAACCAGATGCGTCAAAGCAAAAGTTCTTTTAAAACTTTTGATATGTTTTAATGTAAACCTCTTATATGTACAAAGATCAAGGCAACTTTAATTGGAAAAATCATGACTCCTTTAAATAATTTTTTTAATGCGATATCTGAAAGAAGAGTTGTGGCATATAATGTAGTACTTGTCCAGAAGGGGGCGGTCTGCCAGTGCTGGTTGTCGTGAGTGAAGCAGGTGAGGCCAGGCATGCTGCAAGTGTCATTATTACGCAGACGCTTCAGGAGTTTCCTCAGCTTCTTCCTGCGCTTCTGCTCTTTCATCAGCCACTGTTTCTTATCTTTGGAAGTCATTCTACTTAGATTAAAAGAACGTGCATCAATGATATCAACTGTCTGTTAGAATGCAGCAATGTACCTTTATGACAGATGATGAACAAAGACTTACTTGACAGAATGTGTCTGGGCTGATTTGAGTTTAAACAGTGCTCTACTGCTGTACTGATACCTTTAAAAAAATTAAACATGATTATGTCAGATATGAAAAAAAGTCAAGCCAACACTTCAAAAGTTCATATAAAAAATTAATAAAAAACTTAGTGCTTGACTGTTTTGAACATGCTGTTTGCTGAGAGTGGGGATTAAATTACAGGCAAATTTATTGACTTGTGGGTCTTAAGCAATTCCAGCTAAAGGGCCCGACAATCCTAAAATGCACCCTTTGTACTTATTTTCAGTTTTTTTTATATTGTTTTTTTCCTCACCCCTTTTCTACATTTTATTTTAATGCAATATCTAGATTATGAATGATTTGAAGAGTTCAGATGAAAAAACCTCTAAGTGCCGTCTGAACTTTCTCCTAAAATGAGCTTTTTTTTTCTCAAGCTCTTATGTGTAGGTTCATTAATTTGCCTTTTATGGCGAAGAATATGTTACTTTTATTGCCTTTAACATGAAATAACTGAATACAAACATAAGAAGCTGAGAAAAATGCTCATTGTAGAAGAAAATTCCAGATGACACTTAGAGGTTTTTGCATCTTAACTCTTAATTTGTTTCCTTAAAATGCATACACAACTTAAAAAAAATTGTGTAGATATTTGATAGACCATCACTAAAGAAAATATCATAGAAAAAGATGCTATATGTAATTTATAGGTATAATTTATACTTGTAAGCATTTATTGTGGGCCCCCAGATTTCGTAGAACCCTAAGCAGCCTCTTACTTCGCTTATTAGTTAAATCCGCCCCTGGATTATATGTAATAATAATGAAATGTTGGTTACACTTTACAATGAGGTTCATTAGTTAATGTTAGTTAATGCATTTACTATCATGAACAAACAACAAACAATAAACAATACATTTATTACAGCATTTGTTCATGTTAGTTAACGAAAATACAGTTGTTTCATTGATAGTTCATGTTAACTCACGGTGCATTAACTTATGTTAACAAACATGAACTTCGATGTTAATAATGCATTAGTGAATGTTAAATTATGATTAATAAATGCTGTACAAGTGTTGTTCATGATTAGTTCATGTTAGTAAATGCATTAACTAATGAACCTTATTGTAAAGTGTTACCGAAATGTTTCCTGCACAAATCAATTGTTCTTTTTTTGTACAAGACGTCAATGTATAGTCAGGAGAGACAGAAATTAATTTTATTTTGCCTGTACTGTATATGTTATTGGATACTTAAAGTAACTAAAGCCATTGTCCAAGGACTATGATTTGAGCTAAACATGTCTTTAATTTTCTACTAAATATAAAGACTATATAAAGATATACACAACTGAGGACCTGAGTATGAGTAAATTGACACCAATTTTTAATTGTTGATGAAATTTTTGGTGAATGAATACATAATTTTTTGAGTGAAAAGACTTACATGTTTTGATTGCATTCGCACTCTTTTGGTCGAACCTGCTTTAGATGTCCTTTGACCTCTCTGAGGTTCTTTATTTTGGTTTGCAGTGTCTCAATCTATTTAAACAGCAACAAAAGTAGTTAAAAGTAAAATATGATGTGTTTTTTTTTTATTGTTGTTGCCTTAGAGAGCTATTTAACTTTGTGAACTTACCTCATGTTCAATGTGTAGTTTGTGATCTTTCCATGCTTGTAGCGATTTATATAATCCACCATCACATCTAACTGTGTCATTCATTAGTATTGAGCATCTGACCAAAAATATAGAGAGGTTTTGTGTTTGAATTACTGTCCTATCACTGGCATGTATTATTATTGTTTTCCAGCATAACTGACTGTGTATGTTGTACCTGTAGGTGACTTTAAGAGCAGCAGGTGGCGTGAGGGAGTTGAAGTTGTCTTCTGTGGGCCCCATGCCGCTATATTCTTCATTCTGTCCATACACCGCCTGCTTTCTGCCTAGCATGAGGCTGGTGTTGAGGTTGAGGGGCCGGTAGCCCTTTTCCAGGTCCAAAGTGTACACATTTGAGTCCAAGTGATAGGGGATAGAGCGGGCCCAGCGATTCCGTGGTACACTCTTTTTGTCCTTCAGTTCTGGAAAATAATACATAGAATTGGTACAGGCACAGTAACGCGAATAATTGATTAATTAAACCGGTGTCATAATCTTAACTTGATAATACATAAGTATTTAATTAACCATCAGGTGGAGATATTCACACTAAAGAAACTGTTGTATTACTACACAAACTACAGTGTTAATTTAAAAATAAATAAGCTAATAAAATGACAACAAAATGACTAAAACCTAAAAACGGAAAATATAAGTAATATAAAATATGAATTTAACTGATCTGACAAATGATAAAAAATATAAAATCAACACTTTTTTGCTGCACATCATTTAGTTAGCCTTTTTTGGCCAGTGCCACAAGAAATCATTGAGATATTCTTATTTTACTTAAAAGTAGCATTTTTCAGCCTTTTTTAAATAATGTTTTGCAACATTATTTAAATCTCAAATCTCGATACATAAATCTCAAATTGTTGAGATTGCACTTTGAAATTGACATTTTTTCTAATACATTTTTATATTTTATTCAGCTAAATATTTAATTCTACATCTGAAAAAAAACATACTAATATTAGGTTTATTCAGGTATTATAGATGTCCTCGGAACTAACCCTTAACATAGTATTCATAAATTTACATTATGATTAAAATATTTTTATAAAAACAACAAGACTCCTTATGATTATCTAACTATTGAATGTCATTATAAACCTATCTAAATGAAAAAAAGCATATTTTACTGATTGTCATAAAAAATGCACATTTTCTATATATATTTTTTTTATTTTTATCTTTATTTCATAAAATTTTTCTATTTAAAGGTGCTGTATGTAATGTTTTTGACTCTTTTTTTAAGAATAAATTTATAGATACTTTGTTTATCTAAAAACAATGCTGAAGTTTTGAGATCTGAAGATTTTCTGCTTTGAAAATGCAAGTTATGTGCCGGAACGCTGTCTTTGTTTTGGTTCTTTTAACCTGCCCACTGCCACTTTAGCCAATTATATTTCAGCACCCGGGTTGCCTTGTTAATAAACTGCGTATTTCATTCATTCAGTCAGAAAAGCTCTCAAAGCATGTGTCCATGACCGAAATGCAGCCTCCGGTGGACAGTAGCAGACTCCAAAATGAGACGCAGATTCAGAGTTCCACATGAGGTTATTAATTAACAAATAATATAAATTTTACTAATGTACACATTAGGTGAGCAGGTTACATTGTACCCTGTGTCCTAACAACACGCTAAGTGACAAGATTTGCAGTGATAAGCTATTTGGCTGTTTGCACCAGACGAAACACGACAGAAATTTAAATACAGCCATTCAGAAGGACAGAACTTACTCACAAAATGGTAAGGTTTATACTTTACAACATTATACTTTATAACATTATTCTATGTACAGGCTGAATCACTGATATGTGTTGGTTTTGAGTCTAAAGTACAATTACAAACGGTTTATTTTAGTTGCAAGATCTGAGGTGAACTATCTGCTGCTGCTTTCAGTATACGGCAATAAATGTCATGTAAAATGGCATTCAAACTCACATTGTTAGCATTTAACACTGAATAAAGCACATGAGGTGTACCTGAGGTGATCATTGTCTAAGTTTTCTGTTGTTCAGCTGCAAGAAATAGAAGCTGTTTGTAATATATCAATTCAAGGTGTTAGTTAGAACAAAAACTCCTTTTTAATATGGAAAATATTCCTTCTATCACGTGCCTTTGCTTTTATACAGAACACGATTTAAATCAGCCTTTAGGCTCGATAGTCAGACTCGCTCCTGTTGGTCCTCAATCTGGCAACCTGCGCTTGCTTTTGATCCAGGAATGCAATACCTAGTTCAACCACTGGGCATCATACATACTTCACCTTTAACATTTTTGCAACATATAAATATGAAATATCTATAGTAAAAATTTATATTTTTTTCTCCCCTTTTTTGTCCAAGATTTAAAAACTGGACTCAATAAAAGTCATGTACAAGTTGAGCAACTTCTACAGAAAAAAATTTGCAAATTTTGACATTTCTTTTACACTTCACATGAAAATTAAATAAAAAGATGCCTAACCACTACAGCAAGCATGAACACCCTGAAAGAATATGTGAAACTATACTTTGACCCACTCTTCTTAGTAAGTGCCTTCTTCCTCTTGAGAGGTGCTGCGGGTTCACAATCACAGTAGTCTGATCCAGAGTGAGCTCCATTGATCTGTCCTCTGTTGGCAGCCATCAGGCCAAGGGCTCGAGGTGCATAGAGACCCGCCATACCCTTACACTTATACAGCCTTGGCATGCCAGTGCCATCCTCAATACACTGCCACTTCTGCACAGAGGAGAAGATGTTAGCTAGAAAGCACTAGACAGATAAACATCATATAGGGAATATGCAGTTGTAATTGAAAAAGTGAGTATTTACCTGGCCTGGCTGCTCGCATGGTGTCTGGTATTCAGCTCTTTGACACAGGTCTCTGACCCGCTGATACTTTGGCAGCGAATTCTGTTCCACCTCTTTGCCATCTGCTAGTTTATGCAGTGGCTTCCTGGAGATGGCAAAGAGATCACATCAGGTTGCCACCCAAAAATACAGCAAAGAATTAGATACAGCTCCTTTTTGAAACACGCAGATGTGTCCGGTGTCAGTGTGCCATCTGGTGCCTCTCTAATGGAGCCGCGTCTAATCAATTTCTGGGGTTAAAAATCTTTTTTCAGAGCGATACAGTGGAAGAGTTTGTGATACAGTGTTTAATTAAAAATGCATGGGTTCATCTGGCCTGATCAAATGCACTTACCCTCTTTCTACCAGGAACGAATCCCGCCACACTTTCGCCTTCTTATACGAATGAAACCTGGTGAAACTAGAAGGAAATAATGAAAAATGTGCAATTTAAAGTTTTTTCTTTATATAGTGCTTTATACAACATTTATGCATTTTAATGCAAATTCAAAGCAATAAACAGGAAGTGTTTTGCATTGGCATATCTATTATTACACTGTAAAAATATACATAATATAGCATTTTTCCATATTTTGTGATTCATGTTTTTTTTTTTTCACTTATTTATGTTTTTGAATTGCATTACGGGATCTTAATCTTTCCTCCAAAAGCTTTTGATGTTGAAAGGTTTGAAAAGTGACTTTTGTTTTAATCTTTTAATAGTTTGAAGTGATATATTGTCTGTCTTTGTGTTGTAAATTACGGTACAAAGACCAGTGTTGGGGAAAGTTACTTTAGAAAGTAATGCATTACAATATTGAGTTACTCCCCAAAAAAGTAACTTATTGCATTACTTAGTTACTTTTATGGTAAGTAATGTGTTACATTACTTTTGAGTTACTTTTGCGTTAGTTTTTCTGACCTGGCTGAGGCTTGATCTCTTTTAGAACTTCCAGGGTTTGTTTTTTTTAAATAGAGGAGCTCTGCAATGAACAACACATTGTATAATGTTATCTTTGGAGAACCTCCTGACCCCAGAGCTCCACATGCCTTATATACAGATTAATGAAAGTTTAAAGCAATGCATTTGTTACTTTTGTACTCTTTGTCTTATTAAAAAGCAAAATCACTGTCTATTTAGGTAATTCTCTTTTTCTTTTCTTTCATGTTCAAAATACTGAGAATATCTAGATCTTTCTCAAGTGAAGGATTAACCCGACTATGATTAATTTAACTCCGCAATTTGTTTTTTAAAAGCTGATTAATTTAACTAAAATGTAACTCGCATTACATTTTTTAAAAAGTAACTCAAATATTATTTGTTCAAGATTTATATCTCTCTATATTGTTATATATTACAATGTTTCAAACGAATAAAATGCCAATATAATTAACTTTTTTTTACTGTAGAGTTGAATTGTCAACAGAGCAGAGATAAAAAGCCAATAATGCAATTCACAACCGTAAATAAACTGAAAACACTTGTGAATTACAAAATATGGAACCTGTTGATAAACAGATATTTTTTTACAGTGTAATTTTCTTAACTGCTCTTTTTTCACCACTGCACATTTAGTTGTATATTTACTTTTTATATTTTACAGACACAGTAAATATTTACATATTTCTATGGTTTGAATATACCACTGATCAGGTAACTGTAACTTATTTTAATAGCTAAAGGAAAAAGGAATAATAACTGTTTTAAATAAACTGAAAGTAATGTTCATTAATTATGAAACAAATTTTTATAATCATAAAACGAAGTTCATACAACAATAAGCAGCTATACAGAAGACTGTTTAATAAGTCTAATAGACATCTTGATGTAGACAGCTTGGCTAAAACAAGGCTAAACTTGGGCTGTCAGTAAAAATCTAAAAGACAACTAAGAATAGCCCAAAACTAGACTAGTCATCAAAAAGACAGATTAGACAGACTTTATGTCTGTAGCCATTCATTTCTGTTTATTTAATGACTAGTCTAGTTTTGGCCTATTCTTAGATGTCTATTAGATTTTCACTGACAGCCCAAATTTAACCTTGTTTGATCCATGACGACTACGTTTAGACGTCTATTAGACATCTATTAGACATCTTTTAAAAACAAAATACTTGCTGGGTCATTCATTTGCTTGAGTTAGTTCATATTATTTCAGTTTTTAATAAAAACGCAGATGCAATATCTATTAATATTATTATAGCATTTAAGTATAAAGTAGCTGTACAGAAGGCAATATTGTAGTTATTAAATTCAGTTCAGTGTAGTCAGATAGATAAAATAACAAATTTTTTGCAGTAAATGTATATGTTTGTGTGCTCTAGTACCTGTTGACTGGTCTTTCTGTTTCTAACAGCTTGAGAATGGACTTGCCATCCATGTCCGGTGGAATATCAATTCCAGCCATATCCAGCAATGTAGGAGCAAGGTCAATGTTCAGAACTATGTGAGGATTACTGCAGCAGAACACAAACTTACAGTCAACTATGTGTTACTTTTTGTACTTCACTGTAAAGTTGAGTTATTATCTCTGACTCACATGGCACCAGCTTCCACATTGGGCCCTCGCAGGTAGAAGGGGATTCGAATGTCAAACTCATATGGCATTGATTTTCCTTTGACCAACCCAAACTGACCAATGTGATAGCCATGATCAGACATGTAAATGATATAGGTGTTGTCCAGCTCCCCAGTTTCAACCAACATATTGTAGACCTGTCAGGAAAAAGATAATAATCAAGCACGTCAATTTAAAGTTAAATTTTTAATTACTAAATGAATTTAATAAATTAAATTTTTTTTTGTTTAAAGGGACAGTTTACCCAAAAGGGAACATTTACTTTCCATTTACTCACTCTCAAGTGGTTGAAAACATTTTATAAAGTTTCTTTCTTCTGTTGAACACAGAAGTAGATATTTTGGTAACTGGTAGCCATTGCCTTCCATAGTAAGAAAAATAATATGGAAGTCAGACCGGAAATGTAAGCTTGTGTGACAAGTTTCGAATTTCGATGTGTTTGAAAGTTCAAGCTTGGTGAATTCTGATCTGAGAAATTGCATCATGTGAGATGATCAAAACATGACCTCTTTCTACAAAAATTCAATTTCTGCAGCCCATTTTTGCAGCACAGTACAACGCAGAATTCCGCAAGCACAAACTCCAGTGTGACTGCGACTTTAGGAGACCGGCAGCTGGAAAGTACAGTAGTCAACGGTTGAAGTGGATCAAAAAAGTTATTCAAAATCTGTCCTAAGACAAAAATGGGTGTTACTGAATATTTTAGGACAACTTTGATAAAATCTTTTGATCCACTTTAAATGTTGATTACTGTAGATCAATCAGAGTTCCTGTTTCTTCTCAGTGATTGGGTCGGAGAGACGCTTTTTAAGTGAGAAAAAGGGCCAGCCAGGGAGAGAGAGGAGCCACCGAGAAGGCACTGAAAGAGTGTTGAGCGTTTGTGCCAAAACAAAATAAACACTTCGCTTACCTGAATTGCTGACCCTGCCTTCTTCTTTCTTCATATTAGACAAACTGTATTATTCCTGTAACCACTGATTCCATAGTAGAAAAACAAATACTATGGATAGTCAATGGTTACAGGTTTCCAGCTTTCTACAAAATAGATTCTTTTGTATTTAACAGAAGAAATAAACTCATAAAAGGTTTGAAACAAGTAAAGAGCAGGTAAATAACGATAGAATACAAATTTTGGTGTGAACTATCCCTTTAAAGATAATTTTAACTATGTGTTGTAGTACTTCCCAACGCTTGCCTACTCAAATTGAATGTACTTTTTTACACAAGGAAAGTAAATTCTTTTAGACCATGGTGTAGGCAAATTAGCACAGCATTATACTGTGAAATTAGCATGATATGCGACCTTCTCGACGCTGTCATCCACTGAAAGTAGGGTCTGCAGTCTTCGTCTCTGCAGCATATTGGTGAACTGCATATGTACAGGTTTCATGGGTCCCGTGTAACGCAGGATCCAGTGCTTGTCTGGGTTGGGTGCATGGTTGTAGCTTGGGGTTCTGTGTGTGAGATGGTTTAAGGATTTTTTTAAACTTCAGTACATAAATAAAACTTGAACATTTCATTTAAAAAATCACATTTGCTGTAAGTTTATTAATCCTCAGGCCATATAAAATTCTGCACAGCAAAGATCTTTAGCCAAATTAACAGCAATGCTTGTGTCAACTATCCCTTTACCATTGCTGCCAAAGCAATTTGGAGTCACAGTCCTACTTTATGTGCATATATTGAGTATATAATCATTTGTGAATGGAGAAGCTTTGTGTGTAATGCATTGTATGCAGCTTCATGGTGCCGAACATGCTGAATGAAGTGCTGAGAAATGTCATTGTGCTGAAGATTGAAAATGTCATTGTTGCAAAACTGTGCATTGTTGTAAATTCTCAACTCCTGTTTCATATTGTAATAAGCCGATGCATTGTCATCCCTTTGCTTGCAGTGTTGTTCGTACGGATTTGATTTGCATAAAAGTGCATTGCACATACCAGCTGCAGCTTTATGAACGATAATAAACTAACAGTCAACCTAAAATCAGGTATGTTTCAGTATGTTCATTTAGAACAGAAAACAACCAAAGAGCTGCAGAGTAATCAAATACAAACAAAAATAACAGCATATGCACTAGCCGTGGGCTATATACCTCTACTGGGACCAATGAATGAACACCGAGGCAAAAATATAAATCACAATATTATAATAATAGCACTGTATGTCTCTGTGGAGCCAACTACATAAACTCATTTGCTGGCGGCACTATGGAAACAATTACTGTACCAAGAATACATAATCCAACCTCTGTTTCTGCAATAATCTTAAAGAAAGTAAGTCATAAGGGTTGGTTCATTAAAAGTAGCTCGGCTGTAATGAGAACAGTTGCTACAGTGCTATACAGTGAGCATTATTTATTAGGCTGTCGTATCTCAAACGGCATGGGAATATTCAATGAAGTGCTGAAGACTGAAGAATTGATACTGAATGAGATTTATGAGACCATATGAAGCTATGGACTCAGACTGTGTGTGTGTGTGTGTGTGTGTGTGTGTGTGTGTGTGTGTGTGTGTGAGAGAGAGAGTGAGAGTGAGAAGAAAAGATGAAGTGAAAGAGAAAGTCTTACATGTGTTGAGATGCATTGGGGAAAGCACTGCTGTATTGAGGTGCTGCGTCCTCCGGTCCATGAGGGGCAGCGTGGCTCAAAACCATCATTACCGGTCTGTGCGGGTACATTCTCTTTGACATACGAAAGTAGTTGATGCTGTCGTTTGTGATTACGTCAGTGAGATAGTCCTGTAAATTAAAGTAATAGGTAAAAAAAAGGTAACTTTCATTAAATGTTCTTGTATGCATCAAGTCTTTGTTATGTACACTACTGGTCACATTTTCACATTACACATTTTCCAAAGTACAAGTTAAGCACTTTCAAGCACTTTCCAGGTGCATTTTCAAACGTTTGCAACAAGTGTGGCACATTACATTTGGATGCAATGTTTGCCCCAAGCCCAAAATTGAAATACAGTAATTTTTCTCTCCTAAATGTAATTTATTCACATCTTAAATGTGTCATATTTAATCTTAAATGTAATTTATTTTAATTTTGGCATTGTTCACTCATGACCCGTTAATCTCATTTGGGTTAAATGCATTGTGTCTTCTCCCACTACTTAAGCAAAAAGCCCAGATAAGAAAAGACAGGCAAATTCCTCTACAGGCACCTGCAGAGCTTCCTGACTTCAGAGTTTACATTTTATGCAAATAATGTATTTTATTTTATTAAAATAGTTAATTATTATCGCCTATTTAGTAACATAAATTAAAATTAACAAAGCAATACAACTGTATTTAAGCAGTTTCAAGCAGTTTTCACCCACGAAAGTCTAAGCACTTTTCAGATTTAGATTCAAATTCAAGCATTATCAGAATCTGTGCGAACTCTGTTGTTAAAGATATCTCTTTTGCTCACCAAGCCTTCATTTATTGATATCACTTTATTTTAATTGGTCCCTTTAACTCATTTTGTTAAATTTAAGTTATATTGCATCTACATGCCAGCTAATTCTCAATAGATTATAAGTAGACTGTAAACTGTAGACGGTTAGTGTTAGAGTAGGTTGACATGTACTTGAAAAGATTCTCACAGTCAGTTAAATGTCTGTTGAAGGAGCAGTATCAACAGATATTGGCATGTAGTTGAAATGCAACTTTTAGTCAACAAAATGTGCAATAGGGACCATCAAAATAAAGTCTTACCCATTACCCATTTATTTGATCCAAGTATAGCAAAATAAATTAAATATATTTCTATTATTTAAAATAACAGTTTTCTATTTGAATATATTTTAAATTGTCATTTATTCCTGTGATTTCAAAGCTGCATTTTTAGCATCATTACTACAGTCGGATGGTCCTTCAGAAAATTATATTCTAAGGTGTATTTTAATAGAAATCAGTCATTTTAAATAGTAAAAATTATTTACAATTTGACACTTTAGCTATACTTTGGATCAATAAATGCAGGCTTGGTGAACAGAACATAAAGATATTACTGTTATAAAACTTTTGACTGATTGTTTTAAAATATCAACTGTAAATAAAAATAAAAAAATCCCAACAAAACTAATCTAAATGTAAAAAGAGTGATTGATCTAAAATCTCAAATATTAGCCAACAAAATAATATGGAAGCAATATATTGTACAACCATGTTGGGTAAAAACTGTTAACAAGATGAATAGCCAATATGTTTTAATTTTATGTAGGAAAATTTTACATCATAAAATCATGACTCATGTTAAATGAAGAGGCAGCAAGTGGACAACCTTCGGGTACTGTGTGCCATGCTTTTCTCTGATTCCATTCCTGCACAGGGTGTAGTTGTAGAAACGAGAGTTCTTCACCAGTGCTACCCATTCTCTCCAGCCAGGAGGAACATAAGAGCCATTGTACTCATTCAGATACTTCCCAAAGAACGCTGGAACAGAAAACCATTATTATCAGAACAAATATCACACCTTAAAGGAATAATTCGGCCGAAAAAAAAACTAAATCAACATTTTCGGATTATTTACTTCCAGGCCACGAAAGATCTCTATGATTTACTTTTTGCAGTTGAATAGAAATTAAATTGGTTGTAAATTAAGAAATCTATTTGTTTTATTCAGTTTAATTTGTTTTGACATGAGGGGTCATTATACTATAGTATACCTCCACACAAATCCTTCATGTTGTCCCAACACAAATCAATTAAGTTAATGTAATCATTTTTACAAATTTAAGTGGATTAAAATAAAACAATTAAGTTGTCCTAAAACAAATGTGAGAATTGTGTTGTTGATTTTTATTTTTAATTAACTGATTTTAATTAAGTAGTTTGTAGAAGCAGCAAAAGTAATTTTTTGGAGTGTATATAAAAAATACAGTAAGTTCCAAAACTCTCTTGTTTGTCTAAAACAGCTTATGTTAAAGGCAGTCTGCAAAAAAGGTTGTGATTATGCCTCTATATATTGAGTTTTCATAACACGTCATCAGTCAGCCATGATGGAAAGCAGAACATAAACAATGCAGCTGAACTGAACAAAACTTCCTTACTTTGTTACTGAAAATGATACATTTTTGTCATGTTTTGGCTTACTAATCAGTCAGACTGAAAAACGTTGCTTGAGTTCTAAAGACTGAAAAAGTTATAACTAATCTAGAAGAATAGAAAGTCTGTTTGTAAAAAAATATTTATTATTTTCCTGCTTGCGATGCAAAGTTTAGCTGTTTTTATTTAGCAGCTTACGCATGTTTTCCTGTGGTTTAAGCAGAAAGTTTTCAGTGATAGATTACCATGCAATCGATGCTGGTGTTTGCGCCTGAGTATCTCCTTCATGGGCATCATGGGTATCTAAACCAAATTGTGATGTGAGTGAAAAAAACACTGTTATATAAAAGTGTGGGTAAGCTCTGCCTCCACAGAAGAAGATGTTTCTACATCACTGTTGGTTTAGCTTCGCCCACTGATTTGTGCTGCATCTACATAACAAGAGATGCATGTACCATGAAGCTAGATTAGTTGGTTAACCATTTACGTTTCAGTTTAATTTGCATGGGTTCTAAGTTTTAGGTATGTGAAAGTAGCTCAGCTCAGCTGCTCTATAATACCATGTCAACAAAGAGTGACTTAGCTGCCTTCATGTTACCTAAACCCAAGATTGGTGCAAACTAAACTGAAATTAACTGGTTAGTCAGCTAATCCAGCTTTATGGTACAGGTCCCTGAAGACAGACAGTCTTTGCTTTGCCTTCAATCTGATCCCAATAAAAAGAAGAGTGGATAGACTTTATGTTTTAATAACATTCCAGACCTCATCAGATCCTTGGTTCACTGTATTTTACCACAGTTTGTTAAGAAACTAGACACAATTCAATGCTGCATTTCAGAAACACGTTAAGACAAGGTTCTGCTGACAGTAAAGTTGCACCACACAACCATGAGGACATTTAAGTAGATTTATTCACAATCTGTTGTTATAGATCATTTGATAAGTACAGAGTATTTATGCATTTTTAAATCACAGCAGCTATGTAAGTTGTACGTATGTAGCTATGTAGGCTGACAAATGATCACAAAAGTTAAATATGCAAACTGTGGGCCAATGGCCGGTGGCCGTCTACAATCCACCTCATCAAACTGTGGTCAAAACAGAACAGAAACAAGCCTATTATTTCTAAATTGTTGAGGTATTATGATGTATGACAGAAGTGGACCCTATAGAGAACAGCACTATATAAAAAAGTAGCACTACCATTTTAAGGTTTTGTCAGAACCTTAGTTTCCCTTCTGCTGAAGAAAAAGACTAATAAACATTTGAGATTGCCTGGAAGTGAGTAAATACAAATGAAAGTCTACTAACCCGTCCTGTAGCCTGAATTGTTGAGGTGCACGGCAAATGTGTGTGGTTCGTGATGGGCCTGCCAGGACGGCGATGAGCAGTTTTCGTTGTTGGTGTACGTGTGGTGGTTGTGCACATATTTCCCAGTCAGGATGGTGGATCGAGACGGGCAGCACATCGGAGTGGTTGAAAACGCATTGGAGAAATGAGTGCCGCCTTGCATCATTATGCGCTTTGTTTTGTTCATGGCCTGCATGGAGCCTTTAGGGAACAAACAGAGAATATATGTAGATTGGAAAAAGAAAGAGACAGAGCAAAAGGAGATCCAGATTGTTTTATGTAACAGATGCTTGACCATAAATTTCCTCCCTTAAAAGAGCTTGAATGAAAAGCTTGAACAAAGACCAGCAGCAGAGCCATTATGTTGCCACTTCAGTGATTAAAGTGCCAAAAATGAGTAGAAAAACAGCATGTTTGGCACAATGGACTTTAGCAGTTGGTCAATGCTACTGGACTGAAGGTGTGAGATGTCCTTCTGCAGGGAATTGAAGTGAATTATACTGTATGATGATGATTCATAATTGTGATTCATTCTCTGTATAAACTCACACGTCATGTCAAATTATGTCCATAAAGAAAGAAACACAAATGGGCAACGCACCAAGTTCAATGTCCTGGTCATCAGTAAGAATGAGAATCATGTTTGGACGAACATTTCGCCGATCTCTCTGAAGACGAGACCTCTGTCTTTGGCCAGAGAGGTATGTGGATCCATCCGAGAGACAGATGAACGTTAGGATGAGGACTAGGAAAAGGATGGCCGGTCTCCACCCTACTGCCATGACCTGACCTTAACCAGTGCTCCACCTCCCACACTAGTAAGGTCTCAGTTTCTTCTCAACCTGGAGAACAGAACAAAGAGTGTGTGTGTGTGTAATATATATATATATATATATATATATATATAT
>CAIGQZ010032461.1:7861337-7883918 GCA_903798205.1 Danio tinwini | reverse complement strand
GTGTGTGTGTGTGTGTGTGTGTGTGTGTGTGTGTGTGTATTCTTAACTTTCTATTCAGCAAAGAATCCTGAAAAAAATGGTTTCCACCAAAATGTTTATTATTGATATGTACCCCATATACATTTCTGGAGATCGCCAAATGTGTCCCAGGAGGTAATTTTTTTTGCAGTTCTTGTTTTTGCAAATCCACCAGCTGTGTACGCTTTTTCAGATCTCAAATTGCTCTTGAGTGCCATTTGCGCCTGCTGTTCTCACGTAAATCCACTAGAGGCCGCTGTCGACCTACTGACTGACCAACCCACAAACCGGTCCCCCCACCCATCCCTTCCCTAAACCCAAAGATATAGTTTTCAAAAGCAATCCAGAAAAAGAAAAGCCCTCGCAGCCGCCTGATTTTTACCAAATTTTTAGATCGTACCATGTTCTCACCCTGTTATTTACTCAATTATTTAAAATTTTTGTCTTTTGTTTTACCTGCTTTCTGGAACCGTTCTTCACTGGACTCGAACCCTGTCATTGAGGTCAACTGCTATCTGTGTCTTAAGTTCGCCAACGTACATGGCGAGCTACTGGGCAAACTGGTAACAGCGGAAAAGCAGTCCACACAGAGGCAAGCGTTCAGCTGTTGGGTCAAAAAGAAACAGAAGCCGTCGGCGGTGTCATACCACCCCATAGCGTTCATTTTAAAAGATGAAATGCAGCCATAAGTAGCTTTGGCTACATAATTCATGCTCTCCAAAAATGTATACGGAAGTGCGTTTTCACAATAAGCCTGTCTTGCAACAACTATTAAGGGGTATATTTTGTTATTTGTTTCTAATATGATGAAACTGGTTTTCATTGAACTTGAACCTTAACCAGTGCTCCACCTGTTAGAACAGTTAGACAGGTGAGACAAACATATTCGAGAACAATACATGTTAAGTTGATTTATGGTATTTGTTTGATGCATTGCAAATAACTGAATGAAAATAATCCTTTATTTGTCAATAATATGTCCCTGTAAATATCATTAGACATCATACTGCCCCGCAGAGTTCATTTTATCTAGAAACTGCAGTCAAATGAATATTTAAGTATGCACTTTTGTGATTACACAAAAATGTAGGTTAATAGATGCATCTCCAATGAGGCTGTGCTGCAATCTTGATATAATTTATTACAAAAACAAATACAGTGGAAAATTAATTTATTTTAAACCCTTAACTAAATAGAAAAGAAAATCTAGATGTTTCCCCTTTAAAGTAATTTACAAGTTTGTTTGCAATTTTGATGTCCTCTTTTTTATGGTAAAATAATGCCAATTCAGCATTAAAGGGACTTGTCTATCCTCTAGAAAAAGCTTTACCAAAAAGTGTGTGTTTGCTGCATGCAACATGTCATATGGACGCAACCAAAATACCATAAACCAGAAGTTGATAAACCGGCAAAAAAATTTCTTATAGGGTCAACAATAATAACAATAAAATATTCATTTAATTATTCAATTCTATTTAAAATACTAGATTACATTTAACTATTATATTGTATTTAAACCATTTGAAAATAACAAAGAAATGTCTGATATTGTATATCATGCTGATACTGTAGCCAATATATATCATGCATTCCTATAAAGAAATGTTTTAAATATATATATATTTTTATATATAACAAACTCAAACTGGCATTTACATTTACACATCTTGAGTTTTCATGTTTTATGGGGTCTTCCCATAGACATGATGATTTTTATACCCTACCCTAAACGCAACCCTCACAGAAAACATTCTGCACTACTAGATTTTAAAAATACTTCATTTTGAATGATTCATGAGTGTTTTCCTGTATACAAAAATACATAAATATCTCAATGTGGTGGGGTAACACGGTGGTGCAGTGCTTAGCACTGTCGCCTCACAGCAAGAAGGTCACTGGTTCGAGTCCCAACTGGGTCAGTTGGCATTTCTGTGTGGAGTTTGCATGTTCCCCCCGTGTTTGTGTGGGTTTCCTCCGGGTGCTCCGATTTCCCCCACAGTCCAAAGACGTGCTATAGGTGAATTGGGTAAGCTAAATGGGCCGTAGTGTATGTGTGTGCATGTGAGAATGTATGGGTGTTTCCCAGTACTGGGTTGCAGCTTGGAAGGGCATCCGTTGTGTGAAACATATGCTGGATAAGTTAACAGTTCATTCCGCTGTGGTGACTCCTGATGAATGAAGAGACTAAGCTGAAGGAAAATGAATGAATGAATCCCAATGTGGTTAAAAATACTGTTATTATTCCTATACTTAAGGAGACTTTTGGTCCCCAGAATGTGATTAATTCCAGAACCACACACATACACAAACACACTTCTCAAATGACCCTCCACTTCTACTCCTTAGGGTTTTCGGTCACCATTTGCAGAGTAACTGAGGAGTTCGTCTATATAAATGATCTTATTTATGATGCTTGGCATTAATTAATCATTAATGATGCATAAAGAGCCACTCATTCCCGAAGTGTAACGATGGGCTTGGTTGAACACATGGCAGCTGGTGTGGATGATAATGACAGCGGCTACAAGCCAAAAGAGTCAGAGAGACGCTGACTGATGCACCCAAAGGTTAAAAGAGGAAATGGCCATTATAAGACAAGACAGTTGGGTATTAATGGATTGGAAAAGGGAGGGCATGTGATGTCTGATGCAGATTAGTTATGGAAATGTGTAGATGCATGTTTAGACTGACCTCACAGTCAGGGACCTCACAGCTAGAAACAAGATTATAGCAGGGAATTGGTTTTGCTTTAGCAATTTCACAGTGAACCTCAACCTCAATGCTTTATTGTTCAAAATCTATATGAATAGGCCTAAATGAAACAAAACACAACTGATTCTGGAAGTAATAGTAAGTGTAAGGTAGTAAGTGAATTAATAATAATTAGCATAAATAAATAAACAATAGCACAAAAATTTCTTGTCCAGCCTAACAATTAAAGGGCACATATAATGAAAAATAACATTTTGAGCTTGTTTTAAAAGAACTTTGTTCAGGTATAGTGTGTCCACAGTCGTGTATTGGGTTTATATAACGACAATAAGTCTCTTTTAAAATTTCCCAACGTTAAAATAGGATCCAAATCCCTTCCATTTTGAGGCCCAGCGCAATGTGATGTAGGAGTGCGGTTTCCCTGCCCACCGAATTGATTGACAGCCGCGTATTATCATGTCTCTGTGATAATGCGTATAATGATATCAAGACAGGACGTGCGCAAAGCAACTGGGATTGTAAGTTTGTGAATATACTGGCAGTAGCAAGTGTCTGTATTTGCGCTGTCATAGTTATCAAAGCCGCAGCATTGTAGCAGATCTATTCCACCAAGACCAAACACCTCAAAAATGCCATATACACCTCTTAGAAAGTTGCCATGACAGAAAGAGATAGTTATTAATATAAATCATAATACATTTTTAATCATTAAGAAACCCTACCATGGTTAGACTACATTAAATGATCATTTACATGAATAGATTATTTGTTATATGCACAAGTATATGTTTTACCGCATTTGTAGTAAGTGTGTTCCCTACTGTTCAGTTAAGAAATGACAATCTGATCATCTGAAAATCCTCCATTGATTTTCATCAAAAAATAAAAACACAACCAGTTGTGCATTAAGATGAAAATGTATAGATCATAAACAAACAACATCAGGAACATTAGTTACCAGCCTAACAAAAAATACAAAAAATGAAACCTTTTAATCTGTCATGCAAAAATTGCTCTCAGGTTATAACGATGATAATAATCTATACATTTGTGTCTAATTCAGAATCGGTTTCATTATGAGTTATTCTATCATTCAATGAATTGCAGCAGTTGAAAGGTTTCCTCTGTTAAAAACAGCACAATTGCAAAACATTTCATATAATTATTTGATAAAGGGCTCAGCAGTTGTTCTTTGTCCCCTGAGAAGGTCAAGCTAAAAGTTTAATAACTGATGGTCAAACACAATGCAAGGATTGCCTAGCTTCTTAACACAGCATTAACCCAACACACCACCAGCTGTGAAGGGTTACATTCAGAAAGAAACATGAGCTTAGACCGGAATTACTGTTTGTTTTGGAGACCACAGGAAACCAGACTCCCACAGTGTCATCCTTCAAAACACAAATCCATAAGAGCCTCTTATGAGGTCCATTAAAAACAGTGCAAATACACTACTGGTCAAAAAGATGGACTAGTTTGTTATTATGTTTTTGTATGCTCACCAAGGCTGCATTTATTCGATTAGAAATGCAATAAAAATAGTAAAACATGTTTTAATTTTAATTAAATCTTTTCGAATTAAAAGACATTTTAAAATGTAATCAAATTTTCAGTCTTACTCCAGGCCTTAGTGCCACATGTCCCTTTAGAAATCATTAGAGTATTATGATTTGGTGTTAAAAAGCATGCTCTCTTTCTTTCTTTCTTTTTTTCTTTCTTTTTATCCATCCATCCATCCATCTTTCTATCTATCTTTTGGTCCATCCATCCATCTCTCACTCACACTATTAATCAATCAATCAATCAATCAACCAACCAATCCATCCTACCCAAGGTTTAATATAAGTAATTAATAATTAATAATATTATAAATACCGAACATTTTTGCATGTTCATATTACAGTTTTTTTTTCAATCGCTTTGGTACATTTCTGAGATCAGAATTGAAATTTGTGAAACAGTAAGGGCATTTCTCAAAACAATGCGTACAAATAGCAAAACACCATGGATTACATGCAAAAGCCAGTCTCTTGCTCACAATCCTTCAGTTCATCTCTCAAAACTACATTTCTGTGTCAATGAACATGTCAGTGCTGTCAGAAAGACAAGTCCTTGTGTCATTGTGTGCGGATAAGACAGTCATGTTACTAAGTCTTACTATACTTAGTCATGTTATCAAATATAAAAGTGTACTCAGGAGGGGTGTTCTGATCCAAACTTTGGCAAAAAAAAAAGTTGCCGTTTGTAATTTGTTGACAGATCATGTCACTGTGATGCAGAAAGGAAAAGACTGCATAGTACAAAGAAAAGTAAAACAAAAGTAGAATTTTAACACAGCAAAATCTCCTCTGAGATGCAGCTTCAGTAGAAAAAGTCAAAATTCCCCTTGGAGAAATTGGTCAATTTCATGTAGATTTAGAAAAAAAAAGTCTAATAGAAATGTATAGAAAAATGCATTATGACAAAATATTATGACAACTTGTTCAGCCATTTTGCATTTATAGACTTGAACAAACCACGAACAAACGATTAAATGTTGTTGTGGGTGAAACTATTCAACAGAGACATTTTGATCAATTGATAATGTAGGAAACATCAGAGAATTGCACATAATTGTTTGCATGGATGTACAAAAGCATTTGCAACTTGTTCAAAGAAATAAGAAGCTGCTTTTTTGATGTGCACATGTGACACAATGATCTGAAGATTAAGCAAGTAGTATTAAGAATTTCAATTCTGATCTGAGAAATGGACCAAAGTGACTGAAAAAAACTGTATTTTGGTTCAAAACTAAATTTGTTGTTCAGAAATATTTGATAAATAGAAAACGAATATTTGAAATACACATTTTTTATAACATTATAAATGTATTTACTGTCAGTTTTGAGCAGTTTAATCCATGATTTATTCATATTTTTTATCTTACATTTTTCCAGTTTTTGAAAGTATATCACACAATTATGAAAATTTGTCAAATCTGAGCAGAACAAAAAAAAGTTGATAAAACAAATACTGTTTTTGAACACCAAAATTTAGTTTTGAATCTCAGAAATAAACTGCATTTCAAAACACATTACAATACATATTGTATTTTTATTGTAAAAATATTTCACTTTTTTGTTAATCAAATGTATGCAGTTCTGAAAAGGCATCTTGCAACACCATAAAACTCAACCATCCCAAACTTCTTGACCAGTACTGCATAAATAGCTCTCAGAATTCCATGAATTAAATGTCATCTCATTATCCATCATCCTCAAAACCTCACCTCAGAAAAGTGGAGTCCAGTCACGCTGTAGATCCAGACACCCTGCGGTTCTTAGGTTAAAGGTGACCAAACAAACTTCACCCTCCAAACAAACAGCAAAAACCTTCACAACAAACACCATGCACTTCTCATCCCTGAACCTTCCCATCCAAACAAATCCTCCAAAGCTATTCTCAAACTGTTGAATCATACATCTGACAGCTTTCTCTCTTCTCGTCCTTCTGTTTCTCCCAGCATCTCCTCACAAACCCTCACGCAGCTGCATTCAGTCCATGTTAATTCCTGCTCTCTCCTCCGTCATTGTTCCATCTCAGGGGAATGGATGAGGTCTGACCTTGGGGGTCTCCTGTTTTAAATTCTCTTGGCTGCTCTGCTCACCCCGAGCCCCCCCTTCATGTCCTCCTCCTTCTGCCTCTCCAGGACTCACTGCTGGCAATTGATAAAAAAACAACAGCTTGAGAAAAGAGTTAAATCTTAAAGAGCTCGACAAACAGGAGATCTTTCACTTTTTTTAGGACAAACACTGGGGAAAAAAACACTGTCGGTTTGAAACTTGTGGGCTTTTTGGCTGCTGGTATACAGATTTTTTAGTCAAATGTAAATATATATGATATATTATTCTATATTGTTTTAATATACTTTGTTTCCTGGCTATTTGCAGTATTTTCTAAATTATGGAGGGTAAAAGAATATTGCCAAAATCCCCTAAAATAAATTGTAAATTGTTACTAATACGTCAAAATAAAGATAAACAAAATTTTAAACCTGACTTCATTAATTGTTTGTTGTTTTCTGCAGAAAATGTATGTAAATTAGTTTAAATACAATGAAATAATGCCTCATTTGCATAGTGAATTTACATACAGCATTACTACAGTATATTACAGTATGTACATACTGAATTAGCATGTATTACAAACATTTTTGCAATTCATAATGTAATAAAGTCAACTATAGTAATACAGTGATTAGTAGTTTATTTTTACCTTACTTGCATTGTCTTGCCTTAATTGCAGCATAATGGATGCTGCAGGGTTACTGTAGAAATACGTTTAGAGTGATCTCTGTGTTATTTCCGAGGGTCTTCATTACCACAGAAGTGAGAATAATTTATGACAAGAGGCTGGAGGTAAAATGGTGCCAGTATCAGATGTTTTGTATCTGATCTACTGTTCTGCATGCCAGCTTTGTCCTCTAGCGCCAAGCTCCTGTTATTGCTGCTGTCAGCGTTTTGCTCAACTTCCAATGTAAGATGGCTTGATGTGGTATGGTGTGGAAAAAAATATTTGGAACTCAGAAAATCAGTTTTAAACTTCTGATTAAATGTTATCCAAATATTGAGGAAAAAATGCAATACAATTATAAAGTGTGGAGCTGAGCTGAAAGTATAAGAGTGCTTTTCTACAGAGGACTGAAAACTAATTTGCCATTTTAATGCACAGTATGTAATTTTTACAGATAGAGATTGTGTATTCACAACAAACAAAGGTGTAATTTGATGACATTGAGACTAAGTGTGGAATCATGGGAGTTTTTTACATCCTTCAGTACTCCTGCAGAAATAATGTTCATGGATGAGCTGCTATAAAGTCAAATAAAATGCATAACATAAAGTTTTTTTTGTTGTTTCCCTGTATTCTTTAAAACCAAACTGAAAACCAATGATGTATGATGTCATTAGCATGCCGACACCGGACCTGTGTTACCATAGATATGTACACGAGATATTGCATACGGACCCTGAACATGTGTCAGTACCGCCGCCACATTTGTACAGTGCTTCAAGCAAAAGGTCATTGAACCACACTTAGTTTAGACTAAAGCCAATCTGAAGATACTGGACTTTTGCGCTGTGTATGGATATAGTAATAAGCAAACAAAGAAATAAAACAAAGGCAGAACATTTCATAGGTAAGATTTGGTTTCTTTAAATTTTTTAATAACAGAGATTCATTCACAAACGAATCGCTCCCTACGTTGCATTAGAAGTGAAAGCAGGAGAGGGGGTGTGTTTCAGGACATGGATTAGATCAAATTTAACAGGGAGGGTAGATAATACATTTCCATGCACACAAACACACGCTCCTTGTCAGCAATGCTCATGCTTATCCATCGATATAAAAAAGTGATGTAAAATTCATTTTCGTAATTTTAAAAAAGTATTTGCATACTGACCACCTGGAAAACTCCCGATCATGGATATATGTATACATGCTTACATAACTATGGCTCCTGATGGCCAGTCCTCCACTACACCTTGGTCGCATAGTCATTTCAATGGAGCGCTATCCTGTACCAAAATGTCGGCTCTATTGACGCATTCCTTCCAATAGACAACAACAGCGTATGGTGACATCTAATGTAAATATCTATGCTGTGTCACTAGTTAAAATGGCTTATTTCTCTAGATTTTAACATTTGTGATAATGTAAGTATAATAGTTAGCAAACTATATAACACTTTGAGTGTTTTTTGTCTATTTTAATGAAATAAAAATTGGACATATTGTGCCTTTAAATAGAAAGACAAATATAATCAGATATTATGGCCAGCAAAGCAGCTAATTGGTTAGCATGGCTGCCTCACACTTTTTGCCCGGTTTACCAGTTTATGGTGTATAAGTGTGTGTGTGGATGTTTCCCAACACTGAAAGCCGTCCTTTGTCAAATGCTACCTATATATTTTTTTATTCTCTGGAAGATAATTAAAATGAAATTGTAAGCACTTCTCTCTTTGTGTCGTGTCCTTTGGAAATACAGAAACAGAAGAAGCACCGTGAAAATAGCAGTGTTTGGACGGCATTTTGCTTTCTCTGCAATAACATTACAGCGCCTCTGGCCATGCCCCTTTGATGTGAAGGGTGTATGTGCATAGTAAATGCATGTAACCAGAAACCCTTAAGATCTCACTAGCCTGGATGTATTTTTTTGCAGTCTAGAATATAATATTTTCAGATATTTATGACAAATATTACATAAAATAAAAACCAAAGAAAAGCAGCTGTGTAAGTAGTCCCTAGACTCATTGACAAAACAACATAATTACACTACTGAGAGAAGGTCTTGTACTGTACATGGCAGAACAACCTAAACTGCTAAGAGCCATTGGTGGCAGGTGAAATAGGGGCCACTTGACCCGACTTTCATGCCCCCGGGCCTCTCAAGTACCACCATCAGTCTTCTTGCTGCCCGCATAACTATGCTGGCATGGCTTGGGAAATGTGCGTCCACACTCCAATTCAGTATGCAAACTTTCCAAAGTCTCCCTGAATTTGCCAACAGCAGCTGCCATTCAAATGCAAATGCTCTGACAAGCCTCTTTCATGGAGAAGACCTTTATCTGCCAGCGAGTTTTAAGTGAGGTGGGGGGAAATGTGGACTCTCCAGCTCAATACTGTACATCAGGCCCCTTTGTGGTCAAAGGGACTTGCGTCGGATTTGGTCAACGTCAGTATCCGTCTTGTTTAGACTGGAACGTATATGCAGTGGCACCTACAACAATTGATTTGCAGGTTTTAACGACGCCGTGAGCGCTTAGAGAGGGGGCAAATATTGAACATGCAATTATCGAGAGTAAACGGCGTATTCTGCCTTGATCAGCAGTATGATAAACAGTCGAAAAGCTGGATGTCAGCACTGTGTGGACACAAAGGGCTTCTAAATCATAGGTTTAAACTAATAAGCCTGGTCAGAGTCGACACCTCAAGTCCTGTAATCATCACTAACATTTAAATCCTCGGAGACACATCACACAACTGTGCTGACAAGAAATAGAGAACAAATGAGAAACATAAAGCAGTGGTTTATATGTTACTGGGGATGGCTAAAGCAGCCTACTGACACCCTAAAACAGGCTGGGTTGATTTAACACAAATATACAGTAGGTAAATTGGGTTTAAATCAGTTGAATTTTTCTTTTATTACAGGTGTGGTACACTACAATATCATATTTTAAACTTTCGTTGAAGTGTAATGTAGCTGTGTGAACATAAACAACATCTATGAATGTAATACGCTCAAAGTTCAGCATAAAGGAAGACATTTGCTTTTTCAGAGTTAGCTTAGCAAAGCCTACAGTGAACAAAGTTTGAGCACTACAAAAAATGCATCCGGGCTAGTGAGATCACAAGTGCATAAGGTTACACGCATCACCATGCGCATACAGCCTACGCAGCAAAGGGGCGTGGCCAGAGGCGCTGTAATGTAGCAGAGAAAGCTAAAATGCTGTCCAAACGCTGCTATTTCAACAGAGCTTGTTCTGTTTCTGTATTTGGGCTTCCAATGGACACGACACAAAGAGAGAAGTGCTTAGTTTAATTGTAATTATGTTCCAGAGAATTATTAAAAAATATATAGCTAGCATTTGACAAAGGACAGCTTTCAGAATTTATTCCCGTTCAGTGCTGGATTCGGCTAAAAACTCCTCAAAGAAGGAGCAGCTCCAACCAAAATAGACAAAGCTGTGGATTGTGAACCACAACCTGTAAGTATTTTTATTTGTTAAAATTGATTAACTACATGCACAGTTTCTAAAGTTAACAGTATGCTATAGCGAGGATGTAAACAAGGAATGTAAATAACGAGAAATACTGTTTGGCATCGTTAACAATTCATCTACAAATTCATATTTATCCGTCAACCCCTGTAAACACCCACAGCCTTCAGCAGCACTGCAGTGTCTCTCTTTGCAACCGCTTTCTGTGGTTTCTACATCTCAAATAAAAAACTCGCAGAAGATATGTGAACGTTTCATATTACTTACACATGCTTATTCCAAATATACGTGAAAGACACTTGTCAGATTTTATTTTAGGGAGCAGACATGAGCTTCAGCTGTGTCCTCTGTATCTGAATCAGACAGAAGATGACACAAACTGATACGGCTAGGCATGGGCCGGTATAAGATTCTGACGGTATAAAAATCTTGGATAAAAATATCACAGTTTCACAGTATCATGGTATTGTGATTACTGCTCTAAAATATATTATTTTAACTGTCAGGATAAAAAAAAAACACAAACGTTTTACCCCTTTAAACGTTTTAAACACTATATTTTATTTTTGAAAATTTTGCCGATTTTAAAACCTTGACTTTTCCAAACCAATGTACACTTTGAAAACGGTTATCATCCCATGCCTAGATACAGCTAACAGCTACTCTGACTGAACTTTGACACGCAAAAGCGCGTGCTTGTAGGGGTGTGACACTTTTCCTGGTAACGTGGAGCCAATCCGCAAATCACATTATGTTAGCTGACCAATCAGAGCCTCTTGAGGGCGGCCCTTTTGGAGGAACTAGGAAACATGACAGTCAATTTCATGTAAGCTGAGTAGTAGTATTTAATTAAAGTAAGATATAGAAAAAAATAAGGTAATTTTTTTTTACAAGGGAAGCATGAGCACATCGTGCTTTGCTTTTTTATAAATACTACCAAGCTTTAAAAATGCACTCTGGACTACCCCTTCAAAATGGCACTTTGCCAATTTTAATGTAAAAGGCCAAATTTTCCAAAAAGCGTGCATTGCAGTTCCGATGGGAATAGACATTTCTGGGAAATTAAAGAACAATTTTTCAATTTCTTCAAATTGAAGAACAAAGATGTTATCTCATTTACATGTCAACCAATACAACGCAGCACCAATTAACATTCATAAGCAGAGCCAATGCTCATAATATGCAGGAAACTTATTGAAAACGTATTCAGTTTCATTAATATATCCACAAGATGTGAACAATATGCATGTTAAAATGTTGCTGACCAACAATTTCATTGTAAGGCTATATGTTTTACAGAGTTTTACAACTCTGATTACATGACAACACCTACATTTCATAAAACAACTTTAAACATGATGACTTATGATGAGTTTGGACTACAAGATATTAAACTAATTTTGGCAATTTGGCAGGGTGTTGTGTTGATTCAGAAATTACAATGAGAATTGCTCTTTTTTTGTGTCGTAAGGGGAAATGATTTATTCAGCTCATGATGCAATATGATTCATTATACAAATTTTAAATAAAAAAGTATTTAACATCTTAGCCAATTTGAATCTTCACAAGAGAGAGAGAGAGAGAGAGATGATGGTATTGGTGCTGCTAGGTGGAATTAAACAATAAATTAAAGGTTCATGGAGCTATTTCGTGTCCTTAACTGTGAACAACACTCTCTTTTGGCTTAGATCGTGATTTATCAGAGGTTGCCACAGAGGAATGAACCGCCAATTACTCTGGCATAATTTGTATGTGTCGGATTTCCTTCCAGCCGAAACACAGCACTGGGAAACACCCATACTCTATGCCGCTCTTATTCACACACACACACACACACACACACACACACACACACACACACAGCGGGATGAACCGCTAACTTATCCAGCATATGCAGCAGATGCCTGTCCAGCTGCAACCCATCACTGGGAAACACCCATACACTCTCATTCACACACATACTCACAATTTAGCTTACCCAATTTACCTATAGCACGTATTTGGACTTGTGGGGGAAAACGGAGCATGGAGAGAACATGCAAACTCCACACAGAAATGCCAACTGACTCAGTCGTGGCTCGAACCAGTGATCTTCTTGCTGTGAGGTGACAATGCTACCCACTGCACCACCTACAGACACAATCACTACGGGTAACTTTGCTCACCCAATTCACCTATACTGGATGTCTTTGGACTGTAGGAGAAACCGGAGCACACGGAGGAAACCTTCTGGCAACAACAGAAAACAGTACAAAAACATGCTGCCAGCTATCCGGTCGCCAATTCTGCCTTCTTGATGACATCTCACATATCATTAAAGATGGCAATGACTGGTCAGGAAGCAACGTGTTGTCTGACATTTCTTGTCAATGATAAAAGGTTAGGGGTAAAAAAAATTGCTGAATCTGACACTGTAACAGCCAAGAAATAACTCATCATGAAATTGATTTACAGTAAAATAATAAATAAGCTTAAACAGAAGAATTAGTTTGTTATAAAATGATAAGATTCACATTATGCTGCATAAAAGTCCACATTTACTTCACCATAACCTTCCTCCTTTTTAAGAAAGCATTTTTTTTGCTGTTGTTTGAACTTGTATTTTGTGCCCAGAATGTTAAATTTAAAGGACGTTATGTATAAGCATAAAAAGCTTTTAAAAATAGCCACTTTAAACCATTGTCTTTGAACAGATTTCTAAATGAGTTTATGATAAGCCTTTTCCTTTTTAGCTTCAAACAACACCAAAGAAAGGTCAAAACAGTGCTAATCATCACAATCTCCTGCTGTTAGTGTGGAGATAGGCTAATAACAAATGGATCAAAGCCACAATTTGGTGCTTCCTCTGAAGACAAATTGACATTGACAGTTTTCAGACATGAATAAATGGAGATCAAATCAAATAGGATTAGAATTTTTTTATACTGTGATTTAAAGTAAAGGTGTGCACTGGCGCTATTTTAAGGCTCAAACTTGGAGTCAACTAGACAGGGACTCTAGGTACTGCTAATTGTAGTTGCCCTTACTAATCGCAGTGTCTAACTGATGACTGATTAACAAATGATATGCGTGGTGCTCCTGAGGAATCCTGTTCTCTGTATCCTTGGGCAACCATATGGCATTCACAATGCAAGCGTGGTGGTCCTGAGCCCTGTGGCCAATGGGGGATATTTGATGGGGTCACCATGGTGTCGAAAAGGCCACTCTACCGCCCTCCGTCTGTCCTGTGACATAAGGACAGAGGCCTCACATACAGTGGCGTCCAAAAGTCAGAGAACTGAGATGAAAATTTGGGATTCAAGAGTTTTAAGTTTACACAGCAACAATGATTAGATGTATTTGGCAATTTCTAAATGCTCTGCATATAGATGACAATGTTGTCAATGTTATGCATGACTGGCCATTAGCTGGTGTTGTCGCTTTGTAAAGAAAAAAAAGTTTGTTTAGTTGAAAGTTGTTTTAGTTGACAATATCTATCATTAATAATAAAAAAACAGCACTTTTTAGGACATTTTTTAAAGTCTGTGTTTTTTGAACTCCCAACAAACTAATGTTGTGAAATTAGCTTAGCTTGTGTTCTGCCACTATTAAAACTGAAAATGAACAAATCTTTGGAAAACACTCACTATCCTCACTATACTTTGGCTAAGTTCCTGATTTATCAGAGTTCACCACAGCAGAATGAACCGCCAATTCCTTGGAAAACACTTTTTTTTTATTAAACTTTAATGATAATTTTCTTAAAATGTACAGTAACACTTTACAATAACAGTACATGAATAATGATGTATTAATATGTAAACTAAACATTACTTTATCATGGACTAATGTTGAGTTGATACATAACAATTACTTGTTAGTACATGTTGTTAATTAATATAAAATTAACATTTAAGTTTAAGCTAAATGCAACCAACATGAACTCATGAGTTGTTAATGTATAATTATGTCATGACTTTACTTGAAGGGGCACATCACCATCATGAACTCCTGTGTTTAAACTGTTCATATTGATGTTGACCCTTTTCGGTAACACTTGAGTTTAGGTTACAAATCACAGTATTAACAAAGGATTAATTAACACTCCTACCTTAATAAACGACTAATTAGCTGTTTATTAATAGTTAGTAAGGTAGAAGTTGGGTTTAGGTTTTGGGTTTATAACTACTAATAAACAGTTAATAACTTAATAATAGGCAGGTAATAAGACAGTAGTTGAATGAATTGTGACGTAAACTAAAGTATTACCTACTTTTCTATTGTTATTCAGTGTAAACGCACTAGGCGGACATGGATAAGGAGTTCATGAGTAGTTAAGAATGGGTTAATGATGATGTACTTAAAGTAGTCACATATTATGAGCTTATGATGGTTAAATAAGTATAAAACTAATGTGGTATTTAATACATTAATTAACAAACAACATGTACTAACAAATATTTAAGTTAGCTGTTACTCACTCATAAAGTCATGTGACTAATGTTGTAGTTAAAGATAGTTCATGATTAGCGCATACATTAACTCATCATTAGTTCATAATAAATGAAAGTTTAGTTTACATATGAACACATCATTATTCATGTCCTGGTATTGTAAAGTGTTACCAATTGTACTTTTGAAACCTCAATTATGCATATTTTGTACTGAAAGAAATTGAATTAAACTTGCAAATGCAAAAGAGAATCAGTTTCAAGAAGAGTTATTTTTTGGCTTTGCTGTACCAAATATGAGCAGTGCTGTGATTGTGCCTCTGAGGGTTTCTTGCAAACCACAGATATCTGGGACTTAACAAGCAACTGAAGAAGAAAATAGTTTCTGGTAAATGCTTCAACCCCAACAAAGTGTTTTTCCACTGCTAACCGCCAGGAAAATCCTCTAAGATTAGTGTTCAGGAGAGAACCGGTCCTACTCATCCTATTCTGACAAAAGCAGCAGACCGAGTGAGCAAGAATGATAGAAACAAAATGTGAGGGCAGAGTCCTCCCAAATAGGACCATGCTGCTCAGCCAAGAGTTCATCAAATTAAAACCACAAGTCTTTTAGATACATACAGCATATGAATTAGACATTAAATCAGTAGTAAAGTCATTTCACTGGAAGGCTAAAGACATTTTGCCAAAATGAATTTCTGGGACATTTCGGGTGATGTTTTAAGCTTTTGTGTTTTGGTGACTTTGCTATATAGATTTAGCAGTGGACCATTTATAAATGGATGGTCCATCTTCCGGCGCCCAGACTGCGGCTCAGCACAAGACGTTAGGACATAGGAGAAATGGTCGTGCCCAACTGAGCCTGGTTTCTCTCAAAGTTTTTATCCTTCACTTACGCCAATTGATGAAGTTTTTTTCTCACCGCTGTCGCCACTGGCTTGCATGGTTCGGGACTTGTAGAGCTGTGCATCGATAAATTACTCTTTAGTGTTAGGACTCTCAGCAGTGAATATTAGGGCATACTCACACTATGCTTTCCGAACCATGCCCAGGCCCGTTTCTCGGATAGTTTGAGAAGTGGGAGTGCTCTGAATCGGGCTTAGGCACAGTTCACTTGGCCGGCCCTGGCCTGGTTGGAAGAGGTGGGCCAGAGCGTGGTTCACTTGGGCTCAGTGTTTGTGCCTGAGCCCGAAACTGAAAGCGAGACGTGACTATTAAGGGACTGTTTCATATGGATTAACTAATCATCTGTACTGTTCAATGAACACAAAATTGTCGTAGTTTATTAAAGATGCAAACCCCTCACTGCACTTCAGCTGCACCTTCAGCAAACCTCCTAATTCCTGCAGCACGAGGACTTTATGATTGATTATTAGCATCAAAAGTGGCTGGTCTGTTCAACAAAATATTTGACTGCGTGTTACTGCATATCAAACGATTTAAACAATATAACTATTAATATCTACTGTGCTGAGCGAGAGCGCTTACTGAACAGCGCATCATCAATGACGTAAGCACGCCCAGGCCCGAATGTAATGTGAGTGCAGGCCGTCGGGGGAGACGAGAGGGGGGACAAGCATGCTTTGGCCCGGTTCAAGGCAACTGTACATGGTGTGAGTACGCCCTTAAACCACACTGACCTGAACTAAACTGAACTGAACTTAAACTCTTAAAACTGAACTGACACTTTCAATTCAATATAATCTTCTATGTGAAGCTGCTTTGACACAATCCACATTGTAAAAGTGCTATACAAATAAAGATAAATTGAATTGAATTGAATGTTTGAATGCGCTATGGGGGATTTAAAAACATCCAAATCTGGCAACTTTTAGTTTACCAATATGGCTAATCTAGTTTCCAAATCTCACTTGTATGATGACTATTAACCATTAAAAGCATGTAGCAACTATACACTGTAAAAAATGCAGGATTCCACACAATTCATTCAAGTTGTCCCAACACAAAGTGATTAAGTTAACTTAACACATTTAACTAATTTATGTGGATTAAACATAAAAAAATAAGTTTTCCCAATGAAATCTTAAGAATTGTGTTGATTCAGCTTATTTTAAATAAGTAGTTTAAACAAGCACAAAAAAGTTTTTTGAGTGTACCACATTTACTTAGTTTCTTGTTTAAGGATTAAAATTTCTTCCATCATTTCCCTTATTCTTCCCCACTCCTTGAACCTCATTACAATCTACTTTGAGTCTGTAGTGAAAGATCTGTTTTGCTTGTATCCAACAATTAGTATCAGTTTTCCATACAATCTGCTTTCTGCCACACTACAGGATGTCAGTTCACATCATTCATTTTCTTTTAATTACTTCAATTTTTCTTGTCTCCTCTAAATGATTTGGGGAGATGGGAAAGGTAATAGCCCTGCCGTAATGATGATTACAGACAATATTGGTTTCTTATTTCAGTAAGCTGGTTTTGTTGTGAATACAAGGAAATTCATAAAATCCATATGCACCACACCACACTAGAAATGACAAGCATTACAAAACGCAATGTTACACAATGGTCAAGACTATTACATAGATGAAAACTAGCTATGCTGGCTAAATAGTAAAATCATTTGAATGGAGTACAGAGTAAAGAAATTAAGGATTAGCAATTTATAAATGAAAAAAGGTTTATTTTTCATTGCTCATTCAAAACTGAATCATGAATCAACATTTTTCAACAAACTGGCTGAATGAATGATTCAATGGCTCATTAATAATGACGGTGAATTATTTTTTTCATGAATGCAAGGCCATTCTGAATGAATCAATAAATAAAAAAGCTAGCTCTCTGCAACTCTCACATGGTGGACCACTGAAGCTAATCAGGGCTGTGCCTAGTCAGTATCTGGATGGGAGACCACATGGGAAAGCTAGGTTGTCCCAAAAAACTCAAGAATTGTTTTGATTTTAAATAAGTAGTTTGAACAAGCAGAAAAAAACAAATTTTAAATAAAAAATGGTTCAAAATTGAGAGAACTTGTGATTTTTTTTATTGCCGATATACTTTTACCAGCAACACTGTTCAAATTTCTTATGTGCCATCTGCATTTTTATATTAAATTACAATATATTCCTGTATAGATATGGAAAATGCTCATGGCAAAAATAACCTAACCAGAACAATAAGGCAAAACACTTGAAACAACACAATAAAACAGAAAAAATATGGAAAAAATACATTTTAATAAATGGGAGGTACGATTTTACGTGACAAACAAAAATTCATGATATTCATTGGCTGACAAAAAAAAATTAAAATCCCTGAATTTTAATGTCTGAAAAAGGCCTTTTAGATATTCCAGAAATTCCATGACCCGTGGGAACTCTGTAAATTGCAATTGAAAACCCAAAATACGCACAACATCCAAATAAACTTTCAAACCCCTAATAACCCCCAACTACAGCTTTGAAAGCACAGCTCTCCTTCCATTCACTAAAAACCATCTTCAATATTCCTCCCTCAAAGGAGCACTTTGCAGCTCACAGCAGAAAGTGTAATTATCACATCCATCGCCTCTGACCCCTGTGGATTCCAGCACATGAACGTTCGCAATAATTCACATGGGCTTCCCAGCGTCAGTGTGGCCACTGTGGGGATTTTCTAATCTTCGCTGGAGATTGTCCCAGGGGATGTGCGGTTGTTGGCATTTTCCTTTTCTGACTTTTCTCATCCTAATCCTCTTCTCCTTCTCCCTTCCTTCTCTTTGTGCTTAGATTAGCAGGCTTAGTTGCAGCCTCTCCAAAATCTATACATGTTACAGGCCTCATTGCCAAAAACACACAAGGGCTTTAAGAACAGCGGGGATGGATGGGAACTTGAAAAGAGGAATTAGGCAAGGTCCGACGCCTAGCACACTGACCCGAGTCTTCATAAGAAATCTCAGCTACTCAAATATCACTGTTTTGACTGTCTGTGAATACTTTACGGGGAGAGAAAGAGTTAATGAAGCATAGAAGAATGAATTATTAAATATGGACCTTGAAATTTTTTTTAGAAAAAAAGATTTTTTTCAAATGTAAAGGTCTGGTGAAGTGCTTTAAAATGTGCATTAGTGTGTTTGTTGTGTGACTTGTGTGACAAGTGTTTTTTGCGTGACTTAGTAGCTTAAACTAAAAAAAAGTCAGGGCGGGAAATATAGTAGCCCCTCCCCTTGTTGAAAAACAGCCAATGGTGTTTCGTTTTTATCACAGCTCTGCCAGTGAGAGTGCTTGAGATCATGTGCATCAAACGAGAAGCAAATGAGAAGCGTCTTAAAAGGGGTGGGACATGCCAGATACTATACACTACCTGACAAAAGTCTTGTCGTCAATCCCAGTTATAAGAGCAACAAATAATAACTTGATTTCTAGTTGATCATTTGGAAAAGTGGCAGAAGATTTTTCTGATGAATCATCTGTTAAACTGCATCCCTATCATCACAAATACTGCAGAAGACCTATTGGAACACGCATAGACCCAAGATTCTCACAGAAATCAGTCAAGTTTGGTGAAGGAAAAATCATGGTTTGGGGTTACATTCTATATATGGGCATGCGACAGATCTGCAGAGTGTATGGCAACATCAACAGCCTGAGGTATCAAGACATTTGTGCTGCCCATTACATCACAAACCACAGGAGAGTGCGAATTCTTCAGAAGGATAGTGCTCCTTCTCATACTTCAGCCTCCACATCAAAGTTCCTGAAAGCAAAGAAGGTCAAGGTGCTGCAGGATTGGCCAGCCCAGACACCAGACATGAACATTATGGAGCATGTTTGGGGTAAGATGAAGGTGGAGGCATTGAAGATGAAACCAAAGTATCCTGATGAACTCTGAAAGTCCTGCAAGAACACTTTCTTTGCCATTCCAGATGACTTTATTAATAAGTCATTTGAGTCATTGCAGAGATGTATGGATACAGTATGGGAGTCATACACAATATTCATTCTTTTTCCACTGCACCATGACTTTATATTCTATATTGTACATTATTTCTATTAAGTGACAAAACTCTTGTCTAAGCAAAGTCAGACCTTACTGTCCTCATTAAATAATTAAAAATCAAGGCATGATCATATTTTATTTTGGTAAAATAAGCATAATCTATAGGATATAGATATATATCCAATTCTGATACCAAATGATCAACTAGAAGTCAAGTTATTATTTGTTGTTCTTAAAACTTGGATAGGCGACAATACTTTTGTCAGGCAGTATAGCATTTGATTGGTCAGAGGATTTAAGGAGAAACTAAGTATGAGGGGACATTAAAAAAAAGGCAGAAGTGACTGCAAGCTTTGTATGTTTAAACAGATATACACTCAAAAATGACCTTCGCTGTTTGATCAAACTACTTATTGAAAATTTGCTTAACACAATTCTTGAGGTTTTTTTTTGGGTGACAATTTAATAGTTTTGAATACACTTAAATTGGTAAAAAAAAAAAAAAGTTAACTTAATTCCTTCATGTTGTGCATTTTTACAATGTATTATTACAATGTAACATTATTTTAATTTCACGAGGGCTTTAAGAGTGAACTTAATTGAACAGCCCTTCAAGTAAACTTTACGTAATTTTTCTGTTGAACACAAAAGATGATATTTTGAAGAATGTTTGTAACCATTGCCCTCCACAGTAGTACACAATTATTGCCAATTTCCAACATTCTTCAAAATATCTTTATGTTCTGTTAAAGAATGATTCTAAAAAGGTTTTGAACAAAAAGGATGATGAGTAAACAGAGCTATCCCTTTAAACCTAATGATCATATATGGAATGCATAAATGATTCACTCCTGTTTATCATATGTCTATTGCCTCTTGGTCACATTTTTAGAAAATACAACATACAATTTTACTGCTATGCTGACGACACTCAAAGAATAAGGAAAATGATGAAAGAAATTTTAATCCTTAAACAAGAAACTAAGTAAATGTGGTACACTCAAAAAACTTTTTTTTTGCTTGTTCAAACTACTTATTTAAAATAAGCTGAATCAACACAATACTTAAGATTTCATTGCAACAACGTAATTTGTTATGTTTACCTGTCCAGCAAGCCCTCCAGTTGTTTTCCTCCTTTTGCTTTGAGCAGATGTTTAGCTGAAATAAAAATCTGGCTTTCAGCTAACTTTTTTAAATTAAATGGCAAAAAAACTGAAGCCCTTCCTATCGGCACTAAAAGTGTTTTGAATAAAGTTGATGATTTTACAATAGACATTGATAGCACAATTCTTTCCTCTGTGCAGGTAAAGAGTTTGGGTGTCATCTTGGATAGCACACTCTCATTTGAAGGTCACACCAATAATATTACTCGTACAGCATATTTCCACCTGCGTAATATCACTCGTCTCCGCCCTTCTCTCACAACCAATTACACAGTGGAAATGCCTCCAATGTCATTCTGCCAATACTAACAATTCCCACAACTAAAACATTTATTTTCGTATTGGAAATTGTTCATTTAATTTGCCATCGTGACTTCTGATTAACAAAGTACTATGGATGTGTTCCTGGACAGTTCTTATCACATTAATTTATTCGTGTCTGGCTGAATTTGGATGTAATGTGTAATCCATACAAACACAAAAGTTTAATGGAAATAAATCCACCGGCTGTCACACACAAGTGCCAAGTTGATAAAACATCTGGTGGAAATCATTCATTCTCATTTCCAACATGGCGGTTTAATACTGTAAACTAAAAGTTCATCCAACAAAATAAAATGTGCTGTCCATTTACTTACTCTCGGGATATCCAAGAGGTGACATTGTTCTTCAAAACTTTGAAAGATTTTTAGCTCAAACCTTGGTTACAAATGCAAGTCACTGGCTTCCAGCATTTTGTGAATCAAAAACATATACAGGCAAAACAAAATGATACCTGGGGCTCATGATAAAATAGAAAGTCATACCTTAACTGAACCCTAACCTAACTATAAATAAGACCATTCTCAACTACATTTAACACATTTTTTACCATATTTTAAGCCAGAAATGTTCCATGAAAAATAGCTCTAAATGTTCGGCCACAGAATATTAGAGATGAGTAACAGTCTGAGTAAAATAAATATACAATGAATGCCAAAATAACAAAGCTTCATTAGATGCGTCACTTCACAAATCCTCTCCTGTGACTTTATGGTATAGTAAATTGTCTATCGTGAACCTGCACCTTTAAGAGTATTTTGAATTTAATAATAGATTTACAGTATGTTTTGTCCAATGTATAGTGCAATTTATAGAATGCAGACATTGGCAATTTTTTTTTCATAGACAACTAGACCTTCAGACTTTTTGCTGGGAATTGCGATAAACTGATAGTTAGAGCTTTATATTGATACATTTTTTATTCACGTTTTAAAATGTATTTTATTTTATTTTTTTAAGTTATGTTACTAAAAATATGGCACAATCACTCACTTGTTCCTTGGTTCATGAGGGGTCACTACAGCAGAATGAACCACCAGTTACTGGCAATTATATGCGGATGCTTACCCACAAATACTCATACATTACAGCCAATTTAGTTAATCCAATTCACTTATACCACACGTCTTTGGACTCATGCAGACACCAGAAGAACATGCAAGTACTCAGTACAGTTCCAGTACCAGTTCCAGTACTCAGTTGGTTTGAGTTCTCTTCATTTATTGGGTTTGACAGT
>CAIGQZ010032461.1:7818949-7861327 GCA_903798205.1 Danio tinwini | reverse complement strand
CACCCCTAACCGTCATTGGTTGATGAGCAAATCGTACCTATTTGTACGAATTAGATAGTACAAATTCATATGAATTAGCCACTAAATCAAAAAGTTACGAATTGCCGTGAGATTGTGTTGTTTAAATCATATGAACTAATGCAGTAAAACAGTCCCATTTATAACAGTGGAGTTCAATGCTGAATTTATTAGTCAAGCAGAATCTGCCTTTTACTTGATTTACTTACCAAAGTCTCTACATTGTCGGGTGACAGTATGAACATTTAAACAAAATCTGATTCATTTAAACCATTTAATTGAACCATTTAATTTCAGTTAGCTTTTTTTTTTACCAATAAAACAAAGAAAACAAACCATGCCATCATTCTCCCTCTCTTCTCAGATGGAGGGGTGGGCCAAATCAAAGGTTACCATGTGCCAACTTTGGCCCACAGGCCCTAGTTTGGGCATCTCTGGTATATAGATTTAGCTGTACCTATTTACTACATAGTATTCAGTTACAATATCCACTTTTCTCCTCCATTTGGTAACCGGCTGTTAATGTGGAGTCGTTCCACTAAAGGCTATTTGGGTTAATGATGCTGTCATTGGGCCCCATGTAAAAGTCTTTCACCCTGTGGTGGGACTGCACCCTCTTTGATGATCGTAATCTGTAATCCATAAAAAGACTATTACCATTCCCACAGTTTAAACTGCTTTCCCCCTCCATTTGCTTTCCTGCTGATTACAATGGCCATTACATTCCCAAACAGACCGGTGCAGGTGGTTACCTCCGCTAATAAAGAGGTCCTGTAGAATCTGCTTGATGGAGGACAGCCCTAAACAAAGCTAAACTACTTGATGACAGACCAAGTCTGACCCAACCTCTATAAAATAGGCCATAAATCGCGATAGTGAATGACTCTACAGACATGCAGTCGTGGCTTCGACATTTGGGTGAGTGAACAACAATATGAATCTTAAAGCCTGGGCTATTGAGTTAATAGCTTTAAATAGCTTTAAATGTTCACAAGCTGATATGATCTGCAGCCTCTTCCCAACATGGCATAAACACACCAGATTTGAATTCTAAAATAAACATACAAACAAAACAAACAAAGCCAAAAGGGTAAGAAGAATTATTTGCTTACTATCAGCATTTTACGTCCCATAAGCTTCTAGACTGTCGCTAATCTCTATCGGAACCTATTAAAGTAATTAGCAAAGCAGCAGGAGAGTTGTCCATTTTGATAACTCTCAAAGGATGAGGGTAATTATCAGGGTTTGAGCGTTTTTGCCGGAGGAGAGACAGAGAGACGGATCCTCTCATGACAGCCAAAAAGTGTTGCAAGACAAAGCCCGTATGATTTCCCACTGACCTGCCAGACGAACCCACACACACAAACGGGAGGTTTTTCAGTCGCCTCTATACACACTGGGATGCATGTGGCGTACCTTTGTGTGTGGGGTGTCTGTTGGCACAATCTACGTAGCTTGATTGGGGTGCCTTTTTTCCAAAAGCGGGCACATCGCCTGATGTTGACAAAGCAGGGTATCTCCTGCTGTCTGCTTGTTTCGTGTGCAACGAGTGGAAAGAATCAATTATCCCAGCGCACAGCTCACCATTTTAATATCTGACTCCTAATTAGATTGCAGGAGGAGATCTCTGGTGTAAATAGATCTGTTTTTAATATACACACCACCCTTCCAAAGCTTGGGGTCAGCAAGACGTCTTTTTAAAAAGGTATAAAAACAGCATACATTAATCAAATGTGACAGTAAGGTCTTTTTTGAGGTTACAATTTTTTTATATTCAAATAAATAATGTTCTTTTAAACTTTTTATTAATCCAAAAAAATGCTGAACGATAAAATAGATCTCACAAAACAATAAAGCAACACAAACAACTGTTTGTTTATCATTATGGAAACACATGCTGTGTTTTTTATTACAAAATTTTAAAGTGCAATATATATATATATATATATATATATATATATATATATAATTATAACTGTCTTTATTGTATTTTTGGTTAAATAAATAAAGCCTTGATGTGGATAATTAATTTATGTATTATATTTTTATTATACTTTTTGTTTTAACTTGTAATCTTTATAAAAAAAAATTTAACAGCTGCAAATTCATCTCCTTGTTTGAGAAGTTTCATATTTTACATTAAAACTTTTTGTCATATCATATTTATAAACAATTCTGTGCTGTTATATATATATGAACAATATCACATGAGTAGTAGTGCGATATGGCGCGTGCGTTGGCTTGAGGCCGCAGGCCGAGTGCCTTAGTGCCCCACCAGTGACGATATACAGCCATATCGCACTGCTACTAGTGTGATATTGTATTTATACAGCAGTTTGACAGCATAATCTTGTGTATAAAAAAAAAAAATCAAATAGAGTCTCAAAAACCCTTTTGTACAAGGAACTACTTTCTTCTGTTATTCATTCACATCTGCAGCTGACGTCAAAACAGCAGAAACTGTTGCTATTTCACAAACATCACTTCAGAACTAGTATTTGAATGATTCTCTAGCTTAATGTCTAAAATAATGACAGAACAGGTGATTTTGCTGATATTTTAAGATTATAAGACTGAAGAGATTTACCAGTATTTCTCTTTTGCAATCGGGATATCACAATAATTAACCCCGAAAGCCAAAGAAAAGCAAACACTACCAATTTCTGTGGTATAAATACAGCACTACAACATACAAAAGACAGAAATCGACTTAGAAAGTCACTTACCTGTTTTATAACATTGAACAGCTGTAGTTAGATACGTACACTGACAAAATGCTGTTTTTCCTCCCCTAAAAATGTATTATGCTGCCTCTGTCGCCATCTTGTGGCTAAACGTCAACCGTCTTTGCTCTGCTCAGTATGACAGGCTGATGGCCGTCAACGCACTGAATCTCCAAAATTATGAATATTTATAATAGGCACTATCCTTAGAAATAAACTGCATAGTTGCAATCTAAACAACTACATATCACCTAAAAAGATTCAAAATTAAATTATGTTGTCCAACAGCTGCAATATTTGTCAAAGTGTAGTCCTCTGCTTGTTGCTGTATGTGGGCGGAGTACAAGGGTGAAGAGGCTTTACAAGTGCTGATATTACTTTAATATCTCACGGCTATCTGCCAATCAGATTCGAGAACAAGACAGAACTGTTGTATAAATATTTTTATACACTACAACGAGCTGTTAAAACTTATGATAGAACTTTTAATCATAATTATATAAACAGCCAGTTTTTGAGGGAAGAAACTTAGAAAGACCTAAGAATTTTTTTGCAATAATATGCAAGATTGAAAATCTTCAAGGGCTCGTGGGAAGGAGGACATGTTAAAAATCATAAAAATATGTATTTCAACATTTCCACTATGTCTTTGAAGAGTTCTTTCCCTTTCTTCCAGGTGGCAGTAGCTATTTTATCTTGCTGAGCTGAAGGCAATTTCAAAAAAGAGCCTGAAAAGGAAACGAGAGGTAAAGTGTACACACTCTCTTTTGAAGTACACGATCATGCCTCAAACAGAATAGCTGAATATAGCCTTTTCCTGCAACATTCCGGCAAAACCCCTTCTAATACACAAACAGTAATCCAAGTCTTCGAATCTGCTGACGGACAGCTTTATGGCTTCCTACAATTCATTAACAATGTGCTAAATCTCCAGAGTGTGATCCATCAATGCAACGCTCCACCTAAAGATCAACGCCACGAACGCTGATGTAATTATGTACAGAACAGAAAAGCCATTAGCCTTCAGTTTGGTCTTGATTATGTCCAAAGGGCAGGTCCCTCATGAAAACTGCATTACTTCATGCTCACACTCGTGAAGACGTGAGATCACAGCATCCGGAGCTACTGATCTTCCCCCATCTCCCACTGTCTAGGTGGCTATTAGTAACTCTGGCAGCAATTTAATATAAATGAGGACTCGAAATAATATGACGGGCAGAGATGCTCCTGAACGTGGGTTCTTATGAGGACTGTGCATCATTACTCAGAGCACAGCTAACTGTGTAATGGCCTGTTTGCTTGACTCACTGCAGGATACATGGCAAGATAAAAACTAATAGGCATTGTTCTATTTCTGTTCTGGGGCTGTGCAGAAACTAGGCAACAATTCAGTCCCAAATCAGGCTTAAACCCAAGCGCTGCCACCCACAACCAATTACAGAGAAAGCAACACTAAGGAGGCAAGCATAAGGGAGGATGTAGCACTAAATAGTATGCCCTTTCTCATACAAACCTGTACTAAACTATATGGAATGTTCTCTGGTATACTTTAGATTACTTAGATTAACAACTGGATGCATATTTATTGTTGTGAGCTAATCGGTACTTTGTACTTTTTGTCGTCTACTGCTTTAAAATACATATATTTAAATACACTCACCGGCCACTTTATTAGGTTCAGCAACAATACTCGGGTAGGCTGTGACGTTGATGCTCAATTGGTACTAATGGGCCCAAAGTATGCCAAGAAAATTTACCTCACACCATTACACCAGCGCCAGCAGCCTGAACCATTGATAGAGTGTCCTTTTCTTAGCTGACAGGAGTGTGTGGTCTTCTGCTGCTGTAGCCCATCCGCCTCAAGGTTGGATGTGTTGTTTGTTCAGAGATGTTCTTCTGCATACCTCAGTTGTAACGAGTGGTTAGTTGAGTTGCTGTTGCCTTTCTAGCAACTCGAACCAGTCTGGTCATTCTCCTCTGACATCAACAAGGCATTTGCGCCCACAGAACTGCCGCTCACTGGATATTTTCTCTTTTTCTGACCATTCTCTGTAAACACTAGAGATGGTTGTGTGTGAAAATTCCAGTAGATCAGCAGTTTCTGAAATACTCAGACCAGCCCGTCTGGCACCAACAACCATGCCACGTCCAAAGTCACATAAATCATCTTTCTTGCCCCTTCTGATGCTCAGTTTGAACTGCAGCAGATCGTCTTGACCATGTCTACATGCCTAAATGCATAGAGTTGCTGCTATGTGATTGGCTGATTATAACTTTGTGTCAACAAGCAGTTGGACAGATGTACCTAATAAAGTGGCTGGTGAGTGTATATTTATGATGAAGGATGGATTCTGATTAGCTGACAATGTTTATATCATTTGTGGGTGAAAAAACATTCTCTGGACCTCCTCTCTGTTGTTATCATTATAGCTGTGCTGGGACTGGTAAAACCTATATATTAATCATTACTACTATCAAACTTGGATGGGCTTCAACGACGCATTCTGTATACTTGGGCCTTGTGTCAAATTTATGTTCTTGAACCACTGGCCAGATGATTGAACTTTGATAAACTTGCGAGTACTAACATCTGTGTCTGGGAAAGACTTTATACTTTAAAAAATGATGTATAGCCATGGCAGTTGTTATCCATCATTGTCATTCATTATGGCTCATTTTAAGTAAAAGCTTAAATCTTTTTCCACAGATGCCGTTTACCATGATTCACACCTCACAGCTGACACTCTTAGTCATCACTCCAAGCACCTGCTATGATGACATCATGAGAAATCCAGCCCTAAAACACAATAGCTGAATAGAAACAATAAAATAACAATAAAAAATTGTATTTTATAGGAAAACATTTTGTGTGTGTGTGTGTGTGTGTGTGTGTGTGTGTGTGTGTGTGTGTGTGTGTGTGTGTGTGTGTGTGTGTGTGTGTGTGTGTGTGTGTGTGTGAAAAAATATGTGTATTCTTTGGTTTGTTTTGCACTATAAAAACTGAAAAACTTCATTTCATTTTTTTTAATTGTTCAACTCACCCAAACTGTTAGCAGTAACACAAAAATGCAGAGATAAAATCTGTAGTTTTTACAAAAGCACAGTAGCTGTCAAAACCCCTCAACCTTTGCTGAATGCTGGCAAATAAGTCATTTTCTAGGTGAGATTTTCTAGGTCCATGTAACAAGTAGAAAGTAAACATATACAACACTAGCAGCACTGTAACAAATGAAAACTGGTTAAGTTACACTTTAAAATATTGCTCATCCCATTTCATAAAAATACACTCACCGGCCACTTTATTAGGTTAACAGCTTGTTAACGCAAATTTCTTATTAGCCAATCACATAGCAGCAACTCAATGCATTTAGGCATGTTGACATGGTCAAGACCATCTGCTGCAGTTCAAACAGCGCATCAGAATGGGGAAGAAAGGTGATTTATGTGACTTTGGACGTGGCATGGTTGTTGGTGCCAGACGGGCTGGTCTGAGTATTTCAGAAACTGCTGATCTTCATCTGCGGATTTTCATGCACAAACAATCCCAGGTTTTACAGAGAATGGTCCGAAAAAAAGAAATTATTCAGTAAGCGGCAGTTCTGTGGGCACAAATGCCTTGCTGCTGCCACAGGTCAGAGAAGAATGGCCAAACTGGTTCCAGCTAAAAGAAAGGCTGAGGCAACAGTAACTCAAATAACCACTCGTTACAATTGAGGTATGCAGAAGAGCATCTCTGAAGGCACAACACATCCAACCTTGAGGCAGATGGGCAACAGCAGCAGAAGACCACATCAGGTGCCACTTCTGTCATTTAAGAATAGAAAACTGAGGCTAAAATTCACACAGGCTCACCAAAATTGGACAATAGGAAGATAGGAAAAATGTTGCCTGGTCTGATGAGTCTCGATTTCTGCTGCAACATTCGAATGGTAGGGTCAGAATTTGGCATCAACAACATGAAAGCATGGATCCATCCTGCCTTGTATCAACAATCATGTCAATATAGACAAAAATCTCTGAGAAATATTCCCAGAACCTTGTTGAATCTATGGCATGACAGATTAAGGCAGTTCTGAAGGCAAAAGAGGGCCCAACCCGGAAAACAAGATGTCTCTTTAATGCATAATTGTCCGAAAAGTGCACATCAGCCAACTCATTATTTCTAATTTATGAGAAATACATAGCCTATCTAATGAGTGTTTTATCAAAGCCCTCAGATCAGTTGCAGACTAGCTCTCAGGCCATGTTTGTTTGATTCCGTCTGGTCCAAATCTCTCTCAGTCGACTCCAGAATCCACTTATTCGCCCAATTAAAATCTCAAGTAGTTTAGTCCCTAGTTAGGGCAGTGCCCCCTGAATTTTTTAAGGGTTCCTGTACCACTAATTCCTATATTTCTAATAATTTTATAAGACTTAACAATATTTATTAAAATCTTAAATCTGATAATTCACAGTGTACATAATATTTGGTTTAATATAGAACATAAATAATTTAATTATTCATAAACAGTTAAATATACAATTTCCTGGCCTGGCTTGGAATTAAATCACAGTTTAATTAAAAAGTTAGTTAAATTTTTTTAATATAAAATATAGTTGATTTGTAATATTTTTATATTAATATTGTTAATTTATTGCAAAAATAAAGACATTAAAACGCAGAAATACACAATTTTTAATACAAACTGAAACAATAAATAAAGATAAAGTGTTCATATATGCTCTAGCTGAAAGAAGACTAACTGCAGCTAAAGCAAAGGCAGAAGTGTGATTTGATTCTACCAGAGAAGAAACAAAAGAGCTAAAAAGAGACCGATAAACCTGCCATCCAAAAAATAATGGTCCACAGTCAAACATTCAAGTTAAGTTTCAGGCCACAAAAACTCTGGCTCATGTAAAAGTAGCCAGCTAATCTGCTTTCTTTAGTGAGTAGGGAAAATCCAATTTCAGAAATCTATAATTCCATAAAAGTTAATAAGCAGCCACAAAGCCTGCTGAGCTCCTGAGGGAGCAAGAGATAGATACGGTGAGCGAGAGAAAGCCAGAGAGAGTAATGGGGTAGATGTGAGCTGAAGTCTGAGCGGACCCTATACAACTCAGTTGGGAGAACCCTGAGGGTCCGCGATTGAGGAGAACGACAAAGAAATGCCTTTTGAAAATGAGCAAAAACACATTTTTACATTGAATTGTATATGAAAAATGTTTTAAACGCTTTTTTTTTTGATAACATCACTCTGCATATTCTGACTGTCTGTTTGCCCATTAGCACTTTAGATTACTTTTAGATAACAATCAAGTGTTTGTAAATTCATTCAATACCTCTTTAAAAAATAGGTGGTCTTTATTAGCCTGGGAGTTGTCTGAGCTTACTATGGCTTTAGATGATCACATTTTGTGATTCAAAACAAACTTTTACCTTATATTAAATGTTTATGGCATAGGAAACTGAAATGACCTGGATTATTGACTGGATTTTGTGGTATTTATGATATCACATCAATGAAAACATTTGCATATAACTGCCAAATGTTAGCCCACATCTGATACAGATCAGAATTTAATGCACACATGAAAACACAATAAGCAAGAGATCAGATTTTTTTTCCCAGATCTGATTTGAGCCGTTTTAAAATGTGGTTTTAAATCAGATACATATCCAATATCTGGGCATCTGACTTATACATCTAAACACGCATATTCAATCTCTGGGCCAATTGCGTTAAATGTCATAATTTCACACCTGTTTAAAGCAGGGGTTGCATGTGGCACCATGATAATTATAAAGTATGTTGCGATGGGTGAAAGTCAGTGGAGCCATGAGGAGGTGTCACATTTAATTAGTTAATGGGGAGATGCATCAACCCAGGACAAATTGCATGGTTCATGGAGAATTTGGGCTGTATATGAAGCATCCACATTGCTAGAAAAGAGAACCTGGGTGTGCATCAGAAAAACTGGGGGTGTTGCATTTATTGTCAGATTTTGTGTTAAAAAATACAGACCATGAGATTTTGTTTTAACAAGTTTCAGAAATTGAAATAAATCTAAATCTCATACAGCTCATTTGAATCAGTGTTTTTATCACTGAATGCTTAGTCAACAGATCCTAAATTAATTAAGAAAAGTTAAATATATATTTTATTATTAATAATAATTATAGCAAGTGAGTCTCAGTGGTGTTTTGGGCCCCATTCACTTCCATTTGATAGACAAAAACTTATTATTATTATTTTGTTGTCCAAAGAATAAAGGAAGAAAATTGGTGAATGGCGACCTATTTTCTTTTTATTCCCCATTTAAATGAAAAAGAACAAGGTTGAAACCTGAACTTCTACATCCATATCCAATATACAGCACTTAATTTGAGCATCAGATGGCCACTTATTGTTGTGACAGATGTTAATGTTATATGAGACGAGAGATGGATTCTTGTATTGAATGTTTAGGCCTGATGAAGAGAGAGAGAGAGATGTGGTTTTATAGAGGAAGCAGCCAGAGTGATGACTGATGAGGGACAACTATTATAATAATTATGCTATTCTATATTGACAGCAAAGCTTACATAGACTTATGGCAGTGTCAGACATTCATTCGGATACAGATCAGATTATTAAAGACAAAAATAATGTAATCTTGAATCAAATTTAAAGAAAAAAAAATCTGTCCTTTGATTACAAATTCTGATTGTGATCTAAGATTGATGCTCTTGGTGTTCTTGGCTGGATGTAATTACAGATCTCCACTTGACACCTGCCTTATCTTGGCACAGCTCTGTAATAATGCATTTACATCACTCTCTACCTCAGAGGGCACCGCCAGAGGTGCTGTACTCCAAATCACTCATCAAAGACTTCCAGTCAGCATTAACATTTAAGATGGTGGGCACCGTGCTCAAATTATACTTTAGATTCATATCAGGCCTTGTTTTGCTCTCAGCAGCTTATGAAAATGAGATCCTGTGTCTCACATAGACGTGCTGTGGGCAGGTTAGAAATTGTCGCTCCAATGTTTTGGGGTGTGGTAGAAGGATCTCGTGAAAGATGCAGAGACAAATGAGGACAAACAAGAAATTATTTTTAAACATTCCAAGTAATATAAATATATAGAGATAGACAAAAATATTTGCAGCCCCAAGGAACCTTAAAAAGAGTCATTATTTCTTAGTATGAAAAATATTTAAAAAATCTAAAAAAAAACTTTTTCCAATTTAAAGAACCACTTAAAAATGTTCTATGGATGTTAAAGTCTCTAAATGTAATAACCGATGATTTTTTCAGAGTGGAATCGCAATTTTGTTGCCCGTTTATATTAATTTTATTTAAATCTTGTACTTATTGATTTACTGAGCACATCCATTTACTGAGCACAACATTGAACACAGTTTTTAGTCACATATTGCATTATCAAACCTTTTCAAAAAGAAAACTGACTCAGAAATTGACTCAACTTTTCAGCTATGTGATTTAACCTTGAGAATGGTCAATATATTCTGATTGTATGAGTTTGTACATCTATGACAAGTGTGTTTATTACAAGCTCAACTTCTGCTAACACATTCAAATGTTGTGACATTCTCTTTTTTAAAAATGGGATTATTTTACAACTGCCAAATGAACTTTGCTTCCATTCCATGGCTACAGCAGTTCCAATTATATTATGCAGCATCCTGAAAATAATCCTCAGTCACTTTCAACATGACTGGCACACACTCCCTGTGCAAGCAGGTGGACATGGTTATTTTGATGGAAGCTGATTTTCAGGCACTGCATAATATCATTGCACCTGCTGCAGTCAAGGTATGGCAGCAACGTTCCTTGATCATTATGCCAGAATAAGAGCATAGTTCCTATTGACCTTACTTTTCACATATGAGTGGGTGCAACCATTGTAATCTTTTTGGCCTTAGATAAAGCACACTTAAGCATTTTTAAATATGGTTAATATTAGAGTAAAAAGAGCAACTTTTCATTTTCCATCTGTCTTACTACAATGCAACTACAGAAAAGTCAAGCTTTCAATAAGATAATTATCAAAACTGTTTGGTCATTTATAAGTGAGATGCTAATTGTCTATCCTTGGTAAGCTAAGCTAAAAGTGCTCCTGCCAGCCCCAGAGATGAGCTGAGGGGATTAAACAATGGTAAAACTCAACTGCTTAACTGGGGAGTTGTAAAATGAGCCTAATTCCATAAAAGGAAAGCATTCCTTTAAGTTGGAAATGACAATTTCCTCATTCTGATCCAAATATTATGAGCTTCTGTAATACATAAATCTGCTATGTAGTATTTGCTCCAAAACCAACTATAAAACAGCTTTTATTGTTGCAAGGGATCCAAAAATAGGTGGTTTCTAGCTTGTAAATTAGATTAAATCAAGACAGGATAGAACCCTGTTGAGGCATGGACTTACATATGCAAATTAACCCTAAATAGCTCCCACTTAGGAATTAGAAAATTGAGATCAAATTCCCCATTTTGTGCTGTCAGACAGAGGTCCCAAATGAGCATTTCACTCAGCTCTAAAGTTACTGCTGAACTACTTTAAGAAATCTTTGAAGAAAGAAAGAGCATACACTGGAAGCCTTTGTGTGTGTATGTGTTCAATGAGGTCCAAAATCTGAGCGTACAAAATATGAGGCTCTGTTTACAATTGGTATTAAGATGCATTTTTGTTACTTATTTTATAATAAGAAAATGACAGAATTGTTATCATAGAGAAGATGATGATCATGTGAAAAAGCCACAAATAACCCCCCTACTCTATGCCTATTGACTAAAAGGGGCAGTTCACCCCAAAATAAAAATTCTGTCATCATTCACTCGCCCTTCACTTATGTAACTCCTATTTGACTTTATTTATTTTTAAATATTAAAACCTGTAACCACTGACTTCCATATTATTTGTTTTTCATTCTATGGAGATCAATGGTTACAGGTTTTCAGCTTTCTTCAAAATAGCTTCTTGTGTGTTCTCAAAGGGGAAAACTACATTCATAAAGGTTTGAAACCACATGAGGGTGAGTAAATATTGAGGAAATTTTCATTTTTATGATTTTGTAAGACAGTACCAAAACAAAATATTCATACTTGCTTGTTGTATCAAAGCATCCCAGCAAACAATTCCGTGTTTAACAGATGTCTAATAGACATCTAAAAGTAGACAGCTTGGCTAAAACAAGACTAAACTTGGGCTGTCAGTGAAAATTTAACAGACATCTAAGTATAGCCCAAAACTAGACTCGTCATCAAATAGACAGATTAGGCTGACTTTTTATGTGTAGTCATTCATTTCTGTTTATTTGATAACTAGTTTTGGCCTTTTCTTAGACGTCTATTAGATTTTAACTGACAACCCAAATTTAGCCTTGTTTTAGCCAAGACAGCTATGTTTAGATGTCGATTAGACATCTAGTAGACATCTTTTAAAAACAAAAAATGCTTTTTGGGATGGTGTTCACATATTTTCCTGCTTTTTCTCACATATAAGCTGCATACCATGGATTTGTTCAATAGTATTTAAGTGTCTTACTGAATGCTTTCGAAAAAGTGATATAGAGCATGATGAAATAATATGGGTCTTGACGAAATCCAAGGTGTCACACAAAAAATGCATTTAAAAACATATTAAAATATTTGAAACCTATACAAACATTATTATGTATCCAAACAAGAATAATTCATTTTCTAGGTCACTAATCAGGGGGGGTGATCATGACTGACAACGAGAACTCAATTATAAAGCTCCAATGCATTAAATGTCATAGCACCACTGGTCCACGGCTCTGGTTCAGACAGCAGAAGAGGAAAAGGAGGCCAGTTGTTATGGGGCTGAGCAGAGACAGAGTGCACATTAAATAATGAATGACTAAGGCACAGATCTCTCAACCCTCATCACCTTTGTCATTACCTCATAGCCTCACGCAAGAACACGCTCAGTCATGCATATTTTACCTGGCGAATACTGAGCACTCAAAACATCACAAGCTTCCAGAGACCTACTTGACCCAGAGAGCGGTTTTTCGCTATCAAAAATGCAGCGTGAGTCATGTAGCATTCTACAGACGTGACAACAGACTCATGTTGAAGTCCTTAAAAAGGGTCAAAATCACCCCCAAACCAACACAGACAGAAAAAGTTCAGTCAGATGAGGGATAAGCTATGCTAAATTGTGCATACGAGTATAAAATAAAAACAAATATGCTTTTAAAATGCAGTACAGTATATAACTATAGATGCACTAGCTTGGCAAGTCTCTCAATAAGTACATTTACATGGACACCAATAATCAGATTTTAAAACGAGACTCTGTTTAGGAGTCTACCATGTAAACAGTGATTTTTTTTATTAATTTAATCTGATTAAGGTCATAATTGAACTAAACAGAAATCCGATTAAGACATGGGGAGTATGCAGATTATAGTCACATTATTGAAGTGCAGTACAGACATGTAAACACCGCAATTAAACTATTATCGTCATGTAGGACTTTTCGCCACTTCCAACTGCATAGTCTGTACACACACAGCTGTTTTACACTATTCTCTGCACCTATTGAGTCACTAAAGGACCACAGACACACACATTGTGAAATGCCGAGGGTTTTTTTTCTCCCATTTGGTATACGTTATCAAATTCTACTAAAACAACACTCTTCCACCAGTCCTTAATTCGTCTTCTAACCCAATACTTCAGTTTGTTATGGGAGCATGAATGAAAAGTTCCTGAATTAAAGTAAAACATCCGAACTGCAGTTAAAGGCAAAAAATGTAACAATTAAACACTTGTAATTACATGAAACTCTGGAGGAAACATGGATAGCATGGAGATGCAATGACGTTAATCAATCTATGTGCTATAACATGTAAAACAGGATCATGAAAGGAACATTCAAAAAGCAACTCATATAAACATCTCAATCATAGTATCTTAATCAGATTAAGGCAAATAGTTTGATGCTTGATGTCCATGTAAACATAGTCAATAATAATAATTTGGACTTTATGACTTTGATTTCAAGAGTATTTCACAAGCATTGATTTCAGTCATACGATAAATTGAGGATCTTGCAAAGCAGAATTGTGTAAATTGCAGTCTAGAGAGTTTATTAAATTAATTGCTTAGCTAACGCTATAATTGCTATCCCTAATGGCAATGATTTGGGCTTTATAAGAAACAGATTTACTTAAAAGAATTATGCGCATTGAGGACAAATGAACAAAATAACAGGTAATTTCAGATCTGCAATAAATATGATGCAAAATGTCACATATTACAATCTAAAAAGTGCATAAAAACAAAGATCCACTTTCATATATATATGCATAGATGTAGTACTAGCTTGGCATCACAAAGGACATCTTTCTAAATCTCTTAATTGCAATAATTTGGGCTTTAAAGGCATGAAGGAAAACAGCGTTTCACAAATGTTTCAAATTTCAGCTTCTACATTGAACTGATGTTCATGGAGTGCAGAGCTGTGCATATTACAATCTAGAGAGTGCAAATAAATACACCTCTGCTTTTAATGAATGTGTACTAGCTTGGAATCACACCAGACAACTTTCTAAATCTTTTACTGACAATGAGAACATTTTTTTATGAGCATTTCATCTAAGAAAAATATTAATTATCAGTTAAAGTCAATTCAGATATCCGTTAAATTGATGTTCGTGCATTACACAGACACCTCTGGAGGATGTTTAACAATAGACGAATATACCTGTGCATTACAGTCTTGTAAAGGTGATATTATCAAGCAATAATAAAAGACAAAGGCACGTACCTCACTGATGCCCACCTTTGAATCCTTCCTGAGGAACAGCGAAACTACAGAAGCCTTCAAACTCTGGGAAACAAAGATCCGTCACCTGTTCGGTCCTCGACAGACCACCTCTGACTCGACTCCCCTTCTGCCAGCCACACAAGTGGGCTCTCTCATAGCCGGTCCCTTGATATAGACACACGGAGAGGTGAAAGGAAGGAGGCGTGGTTCTATAGCAGATAAATAAAAGAGGGCGGGAGGGAAAGAAGTCCCTCCATCTACAATTCAATATCGTCCACTCCCCTCTCTTGTTGTCTCTTTTTCCCTCTCTCACAGTTACTCTTCCCCTCATGCATATTAACACGTTGCCTTATTCTCCCACACACATGGGGGAAACTCTATCACTCTCTCTATCTCTCTTTTGCTTGCCTTGAACTCTGTTTTTCCTCTGTTTTTTAGCTCTGTGAGCTGGTATTCATCCGGCAGCAGTGTGACTGAATCAGGGCAGCTCTGGCCATCTGTTGGAGCCTCAGAGTTTCACCTATTCACTTGGGTTCTAAAGCTGCGGGTCTGGCAGCGCCCAGAGAAAAGAAGGGGTGGGGATAAGGGATCAATCTTGGATCATGAGGGCAGAGGGACTGGATTGCTGGGTACAGAGACATTATTTATTGGGCTGGCAACTATCAGAAGCTCTGGAGAGCAGAGGGCTGTTAACAGGGGCACGGACAAACTGCAAAGTTGAGCGCTCCAAAAAACAAATCAACCGAAATAAGACAAAATACTGAAAATGGTGAAGGACGCAAGCAGATGCATACAAATGAACTTTGGATACATACATTAATACAAATAAACACAATAAAGGTTTTAAGATTAAATAAACATTATGATTTAATAAGCATTCATCAAGAATAATAATCAGAAGACACAACTTCCCATGCTTTCTGGTTTTGTCATTTGTTATATACATTTTGGTCAAGCATGTTTGATTGGTTTTCTAAAGCTTATAGTAAATCTTTACCACAGAATTTGATATTTTTGGATATTCACAAAACATTTCTCATCTCCCAGATGGACTCCAGCAGTCTTTGTCTTTAGATATGATTGTGGCTGAAATGTCACAATGATATACACAGGAGACCTAAATGCAAGTGAAAACAAGATGATTTATTTAAAGAGTCACAACTGGTATGATCTCACTAGATATAGTGTTGAGCAAGGGTGCTCACACCGGGAATACAACACACTCAACAGCGATAAATTTCATCAGAGAAATATCGCCACATAGAAGTCTCTCACTGATATCTCACCAGATATCGAGGGAAGGGGAAGGTTAGCGCTAGGTAGCAACTCTCAAGGAAATCGACACGCTTACCAGCGGTAAAGTTCATCAGAGTAGCGGATTGGGATGAAGTCTCTCACAGATAATGTTGTCATCAGAGCAGGCAGTAGTAACAACATCAATGAAACGGAGACGTGCATAAGGTCCAAATGAAACAGGCTTATGGCAAAGACCCTCCACCAGAACGAGCAAGAACGTCTAACAGGGAGCAGACACAGGAGTGAACAATAATGGACTGATAACGCTATCTACAAAACACTGAACATATATAGCGCGCGAAACGCGCAACAGCTGTGACTGATAGCAAACACCTGTGTGAGTGAGTAGTAACAAAACACGTGACCACCCAGCTGATGAATGTAAACACACACATACACACACACACACCACGCGGTGAAGAACCCAAACAAAACACACCCACTTCACACACACACACACACACACACACACACACACACACACACACATACACACACACACACACATACAAGCAAGAAAAACAGAAAGATCCACAACTGTGGCATGAAAGGCTTGTGCTCCGGCATTGGATGTCATCTTCACCCCCTTCATTTCAGATGTTGATTGCGGACATGATTTCAGTAATACAGAAAGACTGAGATTTCTGAGGACTCATTCTATGTATTTCTTGAATATCTGGATGAACAAACCAGCTACTCAACCTCTGTGGATTCTTCAGAGACTTAATTTATTAATTTATTTTTATTTATTTCTTTATTTTTTTATTATTATGTTCTGTTGTCACTCACTAAACTGTTGTCATTGTGGTTTTGCTCATTGACTCTTTAATTGGGAAGGTGCAGTGCAGTGTTGTTTGTTTGTGTGTTTGTGTGTGTGTGTGTGTGTGTGTGTGTGTGTGTGTGTGTGTGTGTGTGTGTGTGTGTGTGTGTTTCTCTGTGGCTGTTCTTGAAAAATTAAAAAAATATATAATTATTAAAAAAATAATAATAATAAAAATAATAAATAAATAATAATCAAATAAACAAGTGATGAACAGAAGCTACAGTTACTTCTGAAGTTAAAACAAGCGGCCACAGGAGAGGAGTGCAATTAAGCAATAATTAAATATGAGCTTAAAAAAAAAATCCACTAAGCTTCATTTCATTTCATATATAGAAAACGTCTATTTCAGCGTGCACAGAATGGGCTTCACTACACAAGGTACGGCTTAAATTAAAGGGGTATGGCTTCAACAATTAAGCATCAAGTCATTCGTTCATTTAATTTTCTTAGGCTTAGTCTCTTATTTATTATCAGGGGTCGCCACAGAGGAATAAACCGCCAACTATTCCAGCATATGTTTTATGCAGTGGTTGCCCTTCAAGCCGCAACCCATTACTTACCATCCCGCATTCACACACACATACATACACTACTGCCAATTTTGTTTACTCAATTCACCTATAGTGCATGTCTTTTGACTGCGGGGGAAACCAGAGCACCGGAAGAAACTCACGTGACCACAGGGAGAACATGCAAACTCACACAGTAATGTCAACTGGCCCAGCCGGGACTCTAACCAGCGACCTTCTTGCTGTGAGCCACCATGCCACCCCTAATTATCAAGTTAAAAATCTGAAAGGTTCAGTTAATTTAAATAAATGTTGTTTTTAGGGAAAAAAAGGTGTGGCTTCAGGGTAAGACGTATGTTGTATGCAGATTAAAAAAAAGAAATTTATTTTAAAAAAATGTTTGCGTTCAACGTGAAGTGGCGATGTGTAGACTTACCAGCATATGACTAGAGCATGTCTGAGAGCATTCTGATTATGCCAGTTTTTTTACTTGTTTGTACTCAGATAAAAACTGAGCCCGTTGTTCTACTTTAATGCTCACAGTAGAGGCGTGGCTTGAATAATAATGAAGTTAAATCGTCTTTGCAGCATCACTTCAAGCTGAACACACATATTTTACTTAAGTACTCACAGTAGAGGCGTGGCTTCAGAAGAGGTGTGGCCTGCATAATAATGAAGTTAAATCGTCTTTGCAGCATCACTTCAAGCTGAACACACTTGTTGTTTTAGTTTAGTGCTCATGGTAGAGGCGTGGCTTCAGCAAAAGAGGTGTGGCCTAAAAATAATGAAGTTAAATCGTTTTTGCAACATCACTTCAAGCTGAACACACTTGTTGTTTCACTTAAGTGCTCAAAGTAGAGGCGTGGCTTCAGCAGAGGAGGTGTGGCTTAAATAATATTGAAGTTAAATTATCTGTGCAGCATCACTTCAAGCTAAACACACTTGCTGTTTTACTTAAGTGCTCACATTAGAGGCGTGGCTTCAGCAAAAGAGGTGTGACTTGAATAATAATGAAGTTAAAATGTCTGTGCAATGTCGCTTTAAGATGAACACACGTTTTACTTAAGGGCTTACAGTAGAGGTGTGGCTTCAGCAGAAGATAATTATGTAAATAAAATACAATGGTCTGTGCAGCATCAGAACCAGAAGGGCTGTGTTTTTAGCAGAAAATGTAGGAGAAGAGATGTAGCTTCAACTGAAGAGGAGTGGCTGCAACAATTACATTTTAAGTATTTTAGTGAAGTGCTCACAAAAGAGGTGTGGCTTCAGAACACCATAGCAACCACGCCTTCCAGACCCACAGCAAGCATCTTCAGACAAACAAAATATAAAGTCTTATTGTTACAATCTCCATTTGTAATTCCCAAGGACACTTTTTTTAAGACAACCACTAATCAAGCTGTACATCAAAGGATAAATAAAACACCAATAGAAAGCACACACTTGCTCACCCATGCGGCTCAGGCATCTCAGTGATAATGTCACCCACGTGAATATTGGTTTACTGGCAGCTGCCATTTCTCACAATAAAAGTGTCAGTGCCACGTACCCTACTCCCCCGGGAGCCTCGCACCCAAATCAGTCACTGTCTTTGGGACGCGCACATGATGGATGCCTCTGTTTATTTGCGTTCGCAGGTTATTTATTTACACAGAGGCACAAACGATCAGAGGACGAGGACATATAATCACTCATCCACCCCCTTCCACACATACTGTATATCTCGGCAGCTGCAGGCGGCGTTTCTAATGAAAATGAAACTATTGCAGTCAAACTGTGAAAGTTTTCTGTGTATTTCGTGGGGAAATTTACATCAGACCGGCTCAATGACCCTTGATTCATAGGTTAACAAAAGCATAGAAAGCAGAATAAAAGCAAGTAATGTCACTTTTTTAAGTTTGCAAATATTCATTCATTTATTCATTTTCCTTCAGCTTAATCCCTGATTTATTAGGAGTCACCACAGCGGAATGAACCGTCAACTACTCTGGCATATGTTTTTATGTAGCGGATGCCCTTCTAACCGCAACCCAGTACTGGGAAAGGTTCCAAATAACTTTTGTTAAAATGTCAAAATATGGGTGAAATAGCATTCCATCACTAATCAGTGTAACATAAAACTTAAACATATATGATATATACTACTAAATTATTTAATGAAATAAGTTCAAGAATAAGATCAAACTAAATGGTTTCATTTTAAATTCTTAAAAATATTTGTCTGACAAATGTGTTAAAGCTTGGTTGAGGGGGAAAAAGAAAGAACATTTATTAGTATTTTGGAATTGCACTGTGATCCACAAGAAATGAAACCTCTTTCATTATTTACTCACATGAGAAGATATTTTGAAGAATGTTAAAGCCTGTAACTATTGACTCCTATAGTATTTGTTTTTCCATCTATGGATATCAATGGCTACAGTTTTTATACATTTTTCAAAATATCTTCTTTTCTATTGAACTAAAATCTAACTGGGATGAAACAAGTCAACGGCCAGTAAAAGATACCTTATTTGTCATTTGTGGGTAAACTATTCCTTTAAATTTAATCTTTTAATACATCATCAAATTATTGTTTTAAATATGCCTAGAATGATTTGATATATAAACTCTTACACTGAATTTTAATGCTTTCCAGCAGACACACAACATCATAAGACATAAGGTGCGTTCGACATGAAGCCCAGCTGCAGCCGGTGATCAACAAGATTAGCCGAGCGCAGGCGGGGGCGGAGTTGAAAACGGAGCCGTCAAGCTGAACACACATGATGACCGATCACATGGCGTGATCATTTATTTATTAAAATAACGACAGTACAAATAAAACAATACAGTCTCTACAAACTATAGTTCATTTAAAAACAATAAGGGAATTATGAATTAAATTTAAGTAGCCTACATAACAAACGCATGAGAAATAAGAGGGAAACCAGAAGGCACATAAAAAGGAAATAAATACCCACGAATAGGATTATTTTGGATAATGAATTTTTAAAAAAAAAGCACTTTAAAAAGCATTTTTTTTAAAAGCATTTAAAAAAAAAGCACTTTAATCCAAAAAGATTGAACAAAATTACCAAAATAAATAAGCTACACTTTAAGTAGACATTTCCCAGAAAGAGCAGGCACATCAATGTACATTTCTGCATAAATAGCTTGACAGGAAATAAAATATTTTAGAATCATATATTTTTACATTACATATTTTTATATAACTTAATTTGCTAAGAAATCGTCAGGATCAATGATGATAATTATTTTATTACATGTCTGTAAGAGTTATTTGAGTTAATATTTAGGTTATTTACTAAAATATATCATTTAAATCATTTATGTAGCTGAATACAGTAGTCTGTATAAAAAAGGCAGAATAAACCTGTGCCAACAATCTAGTTTTTATGATCAAATTATTAAACAAAAGATGATACTGCAGTCAAATATTTGTAGTCTTTTAATAAGCATCATGTGTACAAGATAGAGATGGTATGAAAAGTTATTTGTTTGTTTTGAAATTTGTGAGACAGAATTTGTCCAATAATAAACGCAAAACACATGTGGTTGTTGTCATGCCGTGAACTTGGCCAATCGTGTTATATTGGTGTCGTCATCTTAGCTCCAGCAGGCCCTCTTCAGATGCTGCGTGGGCTGATTCAGTCGTCTGATCTCAGAGCGCTGTCGCAGTACTTTGATGCCACGTGAGAGTCACATGACGTCGGCGCAGCATCAATCCGGCCATAGTTTCTAACCGGCATGCACCGCTTTAATCAGATTTCGATCGATCTGCGCAGCGCTGCATGAAGTCGAACGCACCTATTAATATTAGGTTAGATTTAGGTCATGATGTCAAGTGACCAAAATTCAGTGTATCTTATTTTGACTTCCAATAACGACGTCAAATGATGGTGATATTTGGTTGTGTTTAGGTTGCGTTGGTAAGTGACCAAAATTCAACATTGAGCCGACATCTTAAGCCAACGTTTTAAGACGTCACAAACTGACATTTACATCAGGTTTGGCAACCAAATTCTGTCAGATTGACGTCATAGCGGTTATGTCTAAACAACGCCAAGCTGTCACATCATGCTAAAAACATGCTAATTCATGCTAGAATCATGCTAACAACGTGCTAATTCATTCTAGAATCATGCTAACAACATGCTATTTCATGCTAGAATCATGCTAACAACATGCTAATGCATGCTAGAATCATGCTAACAACATAATTCATGCTAGAATCATGCTAGTAGCATGCTAATTCATGCTAGAATCATGCTAACAACATGCTAATGCATGCTAGAATCATGGAAACAACATGATATTTCATGCTAGAATCATGCTAGTAGCATGCTAATTCATACTAACAACATGCTAATGCTAATTCATGCTAGAATCATGCTAACAACATGCTAATGCATGCTAGAATCATGCTAACAACATGATAATTCATGCTAGAATCATGCTAGTAGCATACTAATTCATACTAACAACATGCTAATTCATGCTAGAATCATGCTAACAACATGGTAATGCATGCTAGAATCATGCAAACAACATGATATTTCATGCTAGAATCATGCTAGTAGCATGCTAATTCATGCTAACAACATGCTAATTCATGCTAGAATCATGCTAACAACATGCTAATGCATGCTAGAATCATGCTAACATGATATTTCATGCTAGAATCATGCTAGTAGCATGCTAATTCATACTAACATCATGCTAATTAATGCTAGAATCATGATAACTCTTAGTAATATCATGCTATTACTAACCTCAAACACAGGGATCAACTGTACTGGCTTGTTTCAGGGTGCTTTCACACTAGTGAATCGATTCATTTGTTCCGAAACAGGGATTAAAATTGTTACATTGTTGCTCTTTGTTCTTGGTGCTGTTCGCTTTCACATGGCAAAGTTTCAAAATGGACCAAAACAACTAAAACAAGTCATGTGTGAGTAAATTGTCCTCACATTGGTCAGAGTTTCATGGTTTATTTTGAAGAGTCCCGCTAAGCTGTCGGGGGTGGTTTGGTGGTGTTTGACAGGGTGCGCGCGACATGTCTGAAGAGCGAGAAGGGGTGTGGTGGGGAGGGGTGATGAGAAGGGTGCGCGACGTATTTTGAGGACCGGGAGGGAGACGTGCGATTTCTGGGAGATTACCAATCGTTTGCGGGCATCAGGGAGTCTCTGTGCATTTGCGGGAGACTCCCAGAACTTCCGGGAGACTTGGGATGTCTGGAATGACCTCCCGCCCTACTCATAATTCTCTCTTCATATAGCCGTATGCCTATTACATATCCATAAAAGACTGTGATATAGCCGGGCTCGGGTCGTATCGCTTTCTCACTACAATCGATCCGCTCCAGGGTTTGTTTCAATCAAGCCGAGACCACCTCATTCAGGCGGTCTCGGAGCGATTGCTTTGGCGTGGATCAGAGCGCGATTGGCCTGTTCACATATGCCAAACGAACCGCGCTAACTGGGCAAACGCGCCAGGTTCTGGAACAAAAGTCTAGGTGTGAAAGCACTATCAGTCTTTAAAGTGGTTACATTGTTGACTGCAGGGGTCTTAACCATTTTTTTACCCAACTTGATACTTTTTCAAACTAAATAAACTACTTCTAAGAGGCTTTTTCAAGCCACCATAAAGTTTGTCCTCAAACTTTATCATCTAATTAGACGTTGATATTTGGTTGTTATTAGGTTGAGTTGGAAAGTGACCAAAATGTCAAAAAGTGACCACTGTCCCACATTGGACACTGACGTCGGTCTGACGTCAACCCGATTATCCTATCCACCTAAAATGCAACATCTCATGACGCTGGGGTATAATGTCAATCTGATGTCCTGTGACTGCTACTGTATGTTGTCTTTTGTAAATCACGTAAAAAATGTGTGCTGGTCATTAATATTGCTCTGACAAAAAAAAACATTCTAATGTGAAAAAACAAAAATTAAACATGCATTACTCTTATTTACCCTCATAACAAATAATGAGTGTTCATTAAGCCTACATTTAATAATTATTTACTATTAAAAACAGCTTTATATTGGTTTTAATTTGATTTGAATCTATCCAAATGCATGTGCTTTTAATCTTCAAATAGCTAAAAATGTCCCACTGGTGATAATCTGAAATCATGCGTCAGTCCCTAATCATCAGTTTTGATCGCAAAATCATTAAACGAATGAAGACAGTCAGTAAGATGAGCAGCTGGAACAGACCTTACGACAGACATGTTGGACTAAAGAGGAGATGACATGTGCAGACACACACGCTCATCACTGAATGGAGAGGCATGATTTATTAATGCGTGTTCTCCCGGGAGGAATGAAATGTCTGAATTCAGATCCTAAGAGGTTTCTGCCAGTCTCTGCATTGAGAAGGAAGAGGTAAATAGGTGTCACTGATCTCATTCCTCCTGAGGACATATTTTGTTGTAATATTCTTCGTAACGGTAATCAATAATAAGATTCACACAAAAACATGAAATAGCCTTCACTAGACTGCATTGAAAAAGATGTTTGTGAGTTCTGGTTCATTAGTTGAAAACATACACTAGAAGCCAAAAGATAGGTCTGACTACACATCTGATTGTTGACCTTAAAGGGATAGTTCACCCCCCCAAATTTTTTTAATTTACTTACTATTTGCAAACCTTCATTGGTTTCTTTGTTCTGGTGGGAAGATATTTTGAAGAAAGCTAAAAACTAATAGCCATTCACTTTCATAGTAGGAAAAAACAATGGAAGTGGTTAGCACTGTCGCCTCACAGCAAGAAGGGCCAGTTGGCATTTCTGTGTGGAGTTTGCATGTTCTCCCTGTGTTTGTGTGGGTTTCCTCTGGGTGCTCCGGTTTCCCGGCCAATCCAAAGACATGCAGTATAGGTGAATTGGAATAACTAAATTGGTCGTAGTGTATGTGTGCGTGTGTTAATGTGAGAGTGTATGGGTGTTTCCCAGTACTGGGTTGCGGTGTGGAAGGGTATCTGCTGTGTAAAACATATGCCAGAGTAGGTGGCGGTTCATTCCGCTGTGGTGACCTCTGAAATACAGACTAAGCTGAAGAAAATAAATAAATAAATGAATGAATGAATGTTTTCAACCGAAATAATAAAAGTCGAACAGATTTGGAATAAGTGAAAGGTAAATAAATGATAACAGAATATTGTTTTGGGTGAACTATCCCATTAAAGCTTATGATAGACCCTTCAAATATTAAAAATGTAAACATATTTATACATTTCATAAATATGATATCATATTCACTCATTTTCTTTTCGGCTTAGTCCCTTTATTAATCCAGGGTCACCACAGCGGAATGAACCGTCAACTTATCCAGCACGATTTTACACAACGGATGCCCTTCCAGCTGCAACTCATCTCTGGGAAGCATCCACACACATACACTATGGACAATTTAGCCTACCCAATTCACCTGCACCGCGCATGCCTTTGGACTGTGGGGGAAACCGGTGCACCTGGAGGAAACCCACGCGAACGCAGGGAGAACATGCAAACTCCACACAGAAACGCCAACTGACCCAGCCGAGGCTTGAACCAGCGACCTTCTTGCTGTGAGGCGACAGCACTACCTACTGCGCCACTGCATCGCCCCATGATATCATATTATAAGTATTTATTAGTTGTTATATGATTGAAGCCCATTTTCTGGATGAAAATAAAACTATTTGAAATAAATGAAATAAACTTAGAGATAGAGCAACGCAGTGGCACAGTAGGTAGTGCTGTCGCCTCACAGCAAGAAGGTCGCTGGTTCGAGCCACGGCTGGGTCAACTGGCGTTTCTGTGTGGAGTTTGCATGTTCTCCCTGCGTTCGCGTGGGTTTCCTCCAGGTGCTCCGGTTTCCCCCACAGTCCAAAGACATGCAGTACAGGTGAATTGGGTAGGCTAAATTGTCCATAGTGTATGAGTGTGAATGAGTGTGTATGGATGTTTCCTAGAGATGGGTTGCAGCTAGAAGGGCATTTGCTGCATAAAAACTTGTGCTGGATAAGTTGGCGGTTCATTCCGCTGTGGCGACCCCGGATTAATAAAGGGATTAAGCCGAAAAGAAAATGAATGAATGAATAAACTTAGAGATAAATCACAATTCAGGGAAAAAATGTAAAAATGTAAACTCACAATTGTAAGATTTAAACTAGATATTGCAAATAAGAAAAGTCAGAATTCAGATTTTATATCTAACAACTAACTTTTTCCACTTGCAATTGAGAGTATAGTCTCTTACAATTCAGACTTTATTCATTGCGTTTCATAATTATTATCTTTTTACAGTATTCTGACTTATCATTTTCTCAAAATTGGCTGATTTTTATGAAAGTTGTTGGAATAACATAAAAACTATAACAATAAATAATGTACACTGTAAAAAAAATCCAGTTCCACACAATTCCTTCATGTTGTTGTCATAACACAAATTAAGTTGACTACTAATTCAAGTGGATTGAACATAAATCAATTAAGTTGGCCCCAAAAACACTTTTTAAATAAGTAATTTGAAGAAGCAGTAAAAGTAATTTTTGAGTGTATTTAAGCATTTATCTGCTAGTGAATGTACCAAAACAGGAAAATCCTGTACACAAAAACGATCAATAAAAACCACTCCACCTGCATTTTGCACAACCACAAGGCCTTAATCTAAAAGCCACGTTTAGTTCCCGTGGGCACGGATGTTTGCTCGGCCAAATAAATAAAGCGGAATAATGTTTACTCTGATTTTCCGAAAAGAGCGCCTATGTTCCATCCTGCTGGGCCATTGTCCTTGGCAAGGATTCCACATTGAAATGAATGTGTTTCTCTGCACGCAGTGTGTTCCTCACTGATAAAAACGTCTGCTGTCAGCTCGGGTTTGAGAAGGAGCGGACTTTGTGCAAATTAGACCAACCCCTCTCTACCTCTGAAAGCAGTTCATTCTCTATGGGCATTTTATTTTGTTGGGGCCTGAATCCCTCCTCCATCACCCCACACTGCCTCTTCAAAACTGCTCCTCTTTTATTCTTGACGGCTCAAAGAGCGTCTCTATCCATCGGTCGATGCCCTTGTGATCACCATGACTACCTTAGGGACGGAGCTGCTGTTACAATGGATCTGAATGGTGGTGTCTTAAATATTGAAGGACAACACTGGGGATTGAGGGGAAGGCGAATTTACTGCGGCTCATGTGTTACTCCTGTGGCCTGAATGTATATGAATGTATAGCCAGTTCTGGAATGGTAATAAACTCTTCCTGTTTTAAGGTTAATCTAATCCAGGGTTCAATTCAAAACTGGAAAAGAGGTAATATAGCCTAATATTAATTTAGTTGCATATAGCTTATGATTTACAGGTGTTTTCCCTTTGTTTTGTTGTTTTTAAATTGCATTATGGGACATTGATTTGTGCTCCAATAAATGATGTTGAAAAGTAAAAAAAGCGACTTTTATTGACAGGTTAAGTAGTTTGACATGATGTATTCAAATCTATCTAAAATTTAACTATTGATTAAAATCAAATCTAATTATTTTCTTAAAAATAACCGAAATTTGGACACTGTGGGACACTTACTATAGAAGTGATGCACATATATAGTGGATTATTATTTAATATGTGGATATTAAATAACTGATACAATTTAATCAGGCCAATGAAAATACATTTTTAATGATTTTAGCGGAGAAAAAGATCTATCAATTACAAAATTGTCGGGGTAAAAAAATATATTTTGCGGTTTTAAAACTTATAGCATTGATAGCAGAGCTAATTCACACCACACAACAGATGCAGACAGACTGCAAAAAGATGATAGAGCTCATTTTTACCAACTGACCATGCCGAATCAGAGCTTGTCAGCTGCAGCTCATTCGATTTTAGGACCATGGTGCACTTGTTAACATGGTGTGAATTGGCCCCAAAATTAAAGTACAAACTATTTTTATAACAGCAATTAAGTTGTTTAAGAAAAAAATCTATAAATTCAAACAATAAAGTAAGAAAGCTCCAAGTACCTTATGCTGCCAACCTGATTTTACACAGTAGGACATGCCGAGTTCAGACTGCAAGATTTTAGTCCAATTTTTACTCGACAGGTTGAGAAATCGCTGACAAATGCCCGAAATCACAGGCAAACGGTACTCGTTCATGTGAGTAACAATCACACAGTGTGAACTATCAAAGATGCGATCTGAGAGAATCATGTATCTGCAGGCTAGGCGGGAGGTTGAGGGAAAGTTAAACACTATTAAAAAATATGCTACATTTTGCATCAGACACATCAAAGTTCTGCGTGAGAAGAGTTTATTTTTTGCATGATAAGTGTTGTCTCTAATAGTTCCAAGCAATAGAAAACCAGCAAAAGGTCACTCATACTTTAAAGGTTCTGTGAAGAGCTTTTTTAAAATCAAAATTTGACAATTGAGACTGAACCATGAAGACAGGGTGGGAAATATAGTAGATATAAAGTAGCCCTTTTAAAAAAACAGCCAGTAGAGTTTCATGTTTTATCACAGCTCTGCCAGTGAGAGTGATTGAAATGCGAAAAAAAAAGCAAATGCGAAGAATCTTGAAGGGGACGGGACTTGTCAGATACTAGAGAACATTTGACTGGTCCGAAGATTTGATTTATTTGGTTATCCATTTAGACAGAAGTGACAAACTGCAAGCTTTGAATGTTTATATCAGGTTTATATGTTCTAAATGTGAATTCTGTCACAGTTTTGGAGCACACTAGCTTATAGATATCCTTAAAATCAAACATACTGATACTAACATCTAAAAACTTTTATTTTAATTTCATAGGACATTTTAATAAACTTAGCACCATTTCGATGACATACACAATTCATGGAAGGGTTTTGACAGAATATTGATTGTTTATGTTTCTAAGGCTGTTGTGAAAAGATATGCAGACCTGCTGGGTGAAGTGGTCATGGCCGAGCTGACACAGCAACTGACCAATCAGCTTCCAAAAACTGGAGCTAACAGCTTTGTTAAAAATGATAACCTTCATATTCCTTCTTTGAAAGCCTCTTTAAAACTGGTCCCATTAAGCGCCTTTTTGTAACCTTGATTTCTGCTTTTTAAATAAATTTCTTTGAGTAATCAATGTCATGCTACAGGGATAAAAAATATATAAATCCTGAATGTCAGTGTGTGTCACAAAAGTGAATGCATTGCAAATAGTTTCAAAAGCTGAGAGTAGTGCACTGCATAGCAAGACCTCATTAAATGCACAGCGTTCCAGCAAAACATCTGAGGGTCATTATCACCAACAGTGATAATGTCGACTGTACATCATGCTGTCATGTCTAATGCATTCTGTCTTATTTATTTTTTCCGCTTGCAACTGTTCACACCACAGACTCTGATTATTCACATAAATAGTTAATATGACGTTTATGAACTGCCGCTTATTCCATTCAAATGCCTGCAAGCCTCACATCTGTAAAAATGATCTGTAATTCTCTGCAGCAGAAGTGAAGGACAGAGCAGAAGAGTGATGAAAACACAGAGAACATTTAAAAGGGGAGAATTATGGCGTTCATTGGTTAAAACTGCTGAGCAATTCAAGGACATTAACTTTTGCAAATCATGACTTTTTAAAATTAGTTCTAACTTCTAAATGTTTATAAAAAGCAAACTACAAATGAAAATTTGTTTTTTTTAGTTCACAAAATGTAAAAAAAATTAATAAATAAATAAATCACATAAATTTATTTTACATCTTAAGGCTAAACTAAACCTCATACAAAATTAACAAAATAAAATCTAAAAAGAAAATTACTTTGCATTTTAAACTAGTAATTTACAAATACAAAAACAGATAAAAATATTTAGAAATACTATAATATGTAATTTACACTAAAATATCTCAATTAGAAAGTCTGAATGCGGACAAACCCAATACAGTAATAATAAAATTAAAAGCAATTACAAAGAAATATCATTATTATAAAACCATCACCATGTCTTTAATTTTTGGGAATTTCTCGAAAATCACTTTTATGGACCAAGGAAATTTCTCCCATTGATAATATGCAGATCAGGAAAAAAAGAGCTATTTAGTGAGCATCATTGTTGGGGGTTATAAGTAATACATGTTACATAATGATATTACTTTTCCAAAGTAAAGAGTAAAGTAACGCATTACTTCTAAAAATAAGTCATGTGATTTAAGATAATCTTTTAAAAATGTAAATGCGCATTACTTGCTTTATTGGCTTTTACAAAAATTTAAGTGGATTAAAAATAACCTTAGTCAGGTTGAAATCACACACTTAATATGAGTCAGCTGCGAGGAAACAGACAATTGGCTCACTGTTATCATCATCGTCAGGTCTCCTTTGTCACAGCAGATTAGTCAGTGTACTGTTCAAGTAACTGAATAACCCAGGATACTGGTTTATTTCGGGATATTCTGGTATGTTAAAAGACACAGACTATTTAACAACAAATCCGTTCAATTTAATGAACTGGTTCGACCGGTTCACTTAGAAGATGCGGTTAAAACAAACAGTTCATTCGCAAATCGCCCGTCATCACTACAGACAGTCAGAAACAGAAACAATGGCAGTCTGGAGACTTACATCTTTGCAATGGATTCTTGTCATTTTGAACTCAGCAAAGAAAAGAAGTGGATTGTCGTTAAGCGTAGATTAAGTAAAACTCTTGACAACTGCAAGAAACATGACATCGAAAAAAAAAAAAAAACTGGATGCGAAGCACTACACCTGCACCCCACCGTCAGCTAAACAACAAAGGATTGATATCAGTTCACGTTCTCCAGGTAAAACAATTAATTTTATTTATTTTACTGTAGAGGAGGTGCAGCCACTGTGTCCTGTAGAAGCGACTACGTTTCATAATATAAAACAATTTTTTTCTCTTTTGGAAAACAATTTACACATTTGTTAAGGCCACGTGAAGCAATTTCCTCAATGTATAAAGCTCAAAGAATTATTTTGATTTGAAGATGTTTTTTATCATCTTACTGTTCATTTTGTTATTAAACATTTTAAAGGTTTAAAATCAGTTTTTGCCTTAATAAACATTTTATGTTAGTACTCTTAGGCTTTATTGCAATCTTTATCTCAATGGGCAGTGAATTTACTTAACTAATAACACAAAATATTCAAAAGTAGCAACCACATTGTAGGTGTTCATTAATCTGTATATACAGCATGTATAACTCTGGGTTCAGAAAGTTCTCAATAAAAATTATTTTATCCTACTTTTTTTTTTTTTTTTAAGAAAAAGGTGTAGGTCATATAGGTGGTTGTTAAATGCAGAGCTTCTCGATAAAAAAGGTGAAAAAACACCTTCAAGTTGTAAAAGAGTTTAACCCTCAGCCAGGTAAGAAAAACAAAAGTAATTCAAAAGTATTTTAACGCATGACTTTCCATAAAAAGTAACAAAGTAATGCAGTTAGTTACTTTTGAAAAGTAGAGCATGACAAAAAAGTAACTTTTGCAACACTGAGCATTTGGCGAAAATGAGAAGGGCCTCAAGTGAGAAAAACATCCAATTAAAAGTCTCTTTGAATTTTTTTTAGCTAGTTAGTGATGCTTACAGATGGACATATAAGACCTGTATTGTTGCACAAACATCTACACGTCATTGTATAAGAATTCGCCTATAACTTAAAATGCCACATGCACTGCCTCATACTCATTCAGACAGCCCATCTCCAGCAACACAGAAAGTTTTGGAGTCTTTCACCAAACATCTTGAAAGCCCAGCCAAAGCTTGTTCAATGCTCTTGTAAACAATCAAGAATGCTACGCTCCCACAGTGCCTTCAAAAGCCCTGAATTAATAATCACAGCACTTTTTAGGAGCTACGCAGATTAGCAACCAGTCATGTTCGCTGCCTTCCATAATTAATGAGTTGTTTGCACCACAAGTTGACCTTCCTTCTGCCGCCATGATCTCCAAACAAACTCGCATGCAAACAGAAAGAAGAAGTGTGAGGTAAAGTGCCAGGACTTTTTAGAGCAGACATGCTTTTTCTGAATGAGAAGGATTGGAGCGAAAATAAAACTCAGCTGCAGAAGTCAAGCCAAACCACTTGGACTTTTGAATGCAGAGGCAAAAGGTCAAAGAAAATGACTTTCTCATAAAGAGACGTCAACCAGCAAGGCTGAAAAGACACAGTGCGACACACTGAATGGCATGAAACGCAGCAAAAATCAATGAAAACAGCAGGTTGTTTGTCCGGTTTAAAGGAAAACATTTGTCTGCTAGAATGCTTTTGTCCAGCTACAGACAAGTCAAGAGAATAAAAGTAATAAAGAGACTAAATGTACTGGCTTGTCTCATCAATACAAATACTCAATATATTTCTTCATTCAACAACATAATTGCCTATTTATTATTATCTATAACTAAAACCTATATAAATTGAACTATGGCTTTACTACAAATAAAACTACACACAAAATGGTTACTATTGTTAAATCATGGTAACCAAAAAATTGCCAGGGTTTTAATACACGATAGTTTATCTGTAGTAGTAATGCTCACCATTCTAAACTACTTTTCCTTAGCAAACTTTTCCAAATTGTGGGAATGTCATATCAATATATATTTATAAAACATACGTGTATATATATATATATAAATAAAAAGATATTTTAATAAAAAATGCTATACACAGAATTTAACGCAGTGGAGTAATGGTGAAATGTGCTAAAGTCTGGGTGAACGCTTGAGTATCTGATGAAACTGGCCTACAATTTTAAGAAATATTAGTATTAGCATCAAATTAAAAGCATCATAAACTACAAACACTAATCGTAAAAATATAATCAAATGTATAATAGTGGCTACAAAATATTTACTTAACTGAATCCGCTCCCATAAACGCAGGGTTGCCAAGTTTTCACAACAAAACTAGCGGGACTGAAAATGCTTCTCAGGCGTATTCGGAAATATGTTTATTTTACTTTATTTTATATTTATTTTATTTGTAGATTACATACCTTTTTTGTTTTTAGCAACAATCCTGGAGTCCTGCCATAGCCAATCTGTTACTATGGAAACGGAATTAGCAGCACTGCACCCGCACTGCACGTCTTTCCTCTCTAGTGCTCGTTTCACAAGTGTGCTTAATTGGTTTCATTTGTCTAGAAGTTTTAATCATTGGTCGAATATAAATTCACAAGAGTAAAATATTTCAACACAACCTTATAAATACATGTGATTCATGTTGTCAAACTTTTAAACCGCGTAATAAAAAACAACCCACAGCAGGGCTTAAAAGCAGCTTAAATCCTCAGGAATTCTTGGCAACCCTGCATGAACGCTGTGTATTTGATGTTGCTGTTTTTTAAGCGTTTATAAGTTTCTAAACAATAGAAATAAGCCTGCCCTTGTTTTATACATCTCTTCCTTTATAGCAAGGGGTGTCAAACTCAGTTCCATGCTTCTACACTTCCCTGGGGGTATAAAATAACAAGCCTGAATGACTTAATTGTTTTTTGATCATGCGTTTTAAATCAGAATTAAAGCTAAACTGCAGAGCTGTGGCCCTCCAGAAAATGAGTTTGACACACGTGCTTTATTGATCTCAGTGACATTAAATATTTTAACTTTACTTGACAATTGCTGGAAGTCTATGCCTCCCTCTAGTGGATAATAACCCCACGTCTTAGACAACCTTTTGAAACCGCTAACATTAAAAAGTGATTTTACAATTGATCATATTCAACAACGTCTTGATTTTCACACAGAGACTGACACAATAGTAATAGCTAGTTTATTTATGATGTTTCTCAGCCTAATTCGGCTCATTATCCACCAGAAGAGAAATTAATTCTGTCCATTCATCAACCTTATTTCCAGATGCTCTCTTATTGAACAAAAAATCCTAATATTTCACTGTAGAGACATATTTAAAGTAAAATACAGCATAACAGCTCATAATGAGAAAGTTGGACTCCTACAAAATAAATAGCTACTTTAGAAAGTAAACTGAGGAATATACTCTGAGAGGGATGGTTTGGCATGGAGCAGTCAATAAAAATCTCCGCTATGTATATACGATCTTGTTAAAGCCAATGAGAATGTTACATTAAAGAAAACAATCTGTTTATAGGTGGGTATTAAACTCTTTTGCATACATACACACACACACACACACACAAAACGGTATTAAATCATTCGCACACGCAGCAAACACGCACTTTATACAGCCAATTGATTGGGGCTCAACTCAAACAACAAGATATCAACCGTATACCCATTGCATCATCAAACACTTTAAAGTTGTGTCAGCGACAAAATGAAGTCAAAGAAAATAAAAACACGTGGATGAGTCTGATTTCCTTTCTGACTTAAATAGGATGACCCAGAGGCCAATGAGAAAGCTGAGAACAGCAAAAGGCATACTGCAGATAAACGCAATGACAGGAACAATAGTGTTTGGCCTTGGTATTCCCTTTGTCACAGTCATGCTCTGTTGATGAATGAGGTCCTCACTGTAACGTCAGTGTCTCAAATGAGTTCATGGAATAAGAAAAGGCCTTGAGTTTTGAAGGACTTCTCATTGGTACTGTCTATAGTCTCCAAATGAAGAAGTGGGCATTGGAGCAGTTTCTTCTGCAAACTGTGGGCCTGTAGAAAATGATGATCATTGTTTAGCAATTCAAGTCTATATTTGTATTTAGGTTGCATAAAATTGGACAAAACTGTGATATGAATGTAATTTCACAAGTGATTTAAATAATTCAATTTGAGAAGAATTCATACTTTTATATTATTAGGGAGTGCATGTGCATAAAACATAATGTATATAAACAAATATAACACATTACAAGCATAAATTGATACCATAGAACAAAGATACAAATGAAATAAACAGTGCTTTATGATTTTCTGGAGTGACCAACAGTATTAATGCACATAAATTGAACCATAAATGTAAAATAACACTATTTACTAAGACACTATGTACTAATAACACTAACACTAAGTTAAAACTTGAAGTATATCAAAAACTTTCATCAAAGTTGTCCTGAAACTATTCAACAACATCCATTATTATCTTGGGACAATTGTAATTGTAAAATTATTTAAATTAAAATTACATTTGTTTAAATTCGATTGTCACAAGCCTTATATATTTTTTACTCTCATAGGGTTAAACTTTGCATGTGCATGAAAGGTCATTCTGGTCAATTATAATCCCAACTCAACATTGATACTGTGATGTGACTATTGTAGACTTCATTGTGATATGGATGCTGAAACAATACACTGTGCAGCGTCCTAATTTGTGTTTTAGTTTTGTCACACTTACCAGTTGGGAATTGTGCTGAAGCAAATCTTGTGAGCAAAATCCCAGCACCTTCTATTAATGCGAGCAGTATTCCTCCCATTGCAGCAGAGCCAACCATGGCCACTGGTCCATCTGTGAAAAGACAGAAGATTAAAGTCTACATGAACTGGAAGCTGCGAACGTTTATTTATTTATTTCTTCGTATTATGACACAGTTCCTAGAGGAATGGAATATTACATGAGAAAACAGTGGGCATGGCTTGTTTTTTATACTGCAAGCTGAATGGATGTAGTAAAGTAGGCATTTCGTTCAGAAAGATGAGGAAAAGGGTTTGAGGAAAGTTATTACAAGCTAACAGACACATTCAACATTTGTGTTTGTTGTTAATACTTAAAAAAAGAATAAAGGCACCACAGCATTCACAGCTTCAGATCAGAATTTGACTCACTTCTTGCTGCTAAAATGGCACCTGTCATGGCTCCACTTGTTATTGAGTTCCAAGGGTCTTCTTTGCCCCTCACCTTCACCAGCCCACAATCAATCATGGAGAACAGACCACCCCATACAGCAAAGCTTCCTGATGTTCAAAGACATTTGAATGTTGTTGTCGTCATTTCAAGAAAAAAACTATATTTGTAAGGTAATTTTGAGCCAGCATTTAAGAAGTTTGATGTAGATCATTGGTTTTCAATCTTTTAGACACACCAGACCACCAAATATGATAATTTTTGTTTAAGAAATCTTCAGCATAACGTTCACAGTATACTTCATAATTCAATTTGCTTGTCCTCCAAAGTTTCATGCACAGGTCGTATGTACATTAAATTTACTTTTTAGCAATAATCGAAAAGAATGTGTATGTAAAAGCTGAAATATTTTGGTCTTAAAGGCATTTTTACAGAGTCTAAAAAAGACCAAATTTAAAATATGAAAATTATATCATAGATTTGTCTAAAAAAATTATATATAGTTATATTAATACATATACTCATTTATTTTAATTGATTTAAAACATTTTAATATTAATTTTAACTTAAAATGTGTTTTTATTCAATGCTCATTTATGTATTTATTTTAAATAATCTTTAGATTATTTATTTGAATCTCATTTATTCCTGTTTTTGTGTGAAATAAATTTAGAATCTATTAATCTAATCTAAAAAAATCTATCAACTTTTTCTCTAGTCACAGTTTGAAAACTCCTAATGTCAAATATACAAATTAAAATGTTTTGTTTTATAATAAAGCATGTACAAAACATGTGTTATACACACAAACCCATATACTCATATAATTATATCAGCTAATCAGGCATGTTTATCTACGAATCAGAATAATCTCAATTTAAAAAATAGTGGCCATTATTGTGGATTAACAGGCAGTTCTCACTAATACAGATGTAATCAACTGCAATCAAGGCTAAAATAAAAACTCAATGACCTAATTCTTATGAAAAGTGTTTCACTCATGTGACAAATAACTTTGAACAAGATCATTACCTCCTAGCTGTGGAGCTCTGGTTCTTATGGCTGTCAAGCTACCCTTCATTCTGTGATTCATTCCCTAAAAAAGATTTAAAAAAACAAACACACCATTTAACTTAACACTGGGGTCAATAACGTACAAGCACCAATCTTTCAGTTAAACAGCATTAGTTTAGTAGCAGCATCAAAAATGACTCACAGAAGGAGAGTTTCTAAAGCCTTTGACTGCCTGAAAGATCCCTCCACCAATGGCCCCCATGGTGAAGGCGCCCCCACAGTCGTCCACTATCCTCCAGGGACTGACAAACAACAACAAGACGTCATGATATAAATCACACACAGATAGTATAAACTGTAGTGTTCATCTTTCCTACTAACAACTCTTGCAGTTCTTACAAAACAGTAAAATAGCATGATAAACGCATCAGCTATGAAAATGAATTATGGTTGTTGTACAAATACAATCCAAAACACATGAATTTTGTAGATAAACCATGCTAGCTGTGAAATAACCATAGTTTTGTTACATTAACCAAAGTTTAACCATGGAATTTGTAGATTATACAAACATTATCAATATAAATTTGCTTCAATAAAATAAAGTAGTACGAAATTATTAGAAAATTGGTTTTATAAATATGACATTTCTTTAGTATCTATTTTATACGTCCACCCTTACGAAAATTTACTATGGTTTACATTAAATAAGAAACTTTTTAGTAGTTAATCTACGGTAATGTGTGGTTAAATCATGGTTAAATCAACGTTACAAAAAACACGTGTTTGGCATTAATTTTTATAAAAAAACAAGTTGGTTAAAATAGTTTGACTACTAATGAAACAAACAGTAATCAATAGAACCAAACACGGTTACTACATTTTACATCTTTACTTCATATCTACATAGATTAGTTAATTTACCGTAAGGCTGCCGAGGTGATTTGCAGAAACCAGCAACCGTACGTAAATATTACATTATATTCTGCGTTTAACAGTTTACGAATTTACACAACAGACATTTCTGGTAAACATAATATAAAAACATAATCTAGTGATCTTTGAAGCCGGTAGAACAAGGTCATGTGCGGCACTGACAGCATGAAGCCTTCAGTGAAGGACATCGTGTTATAGACCTCCATCAAAACAACCATATCAAAATAATGCGAGCGTCAGACACTCTGACAATTGATTACAGCGTATAAATAATACACTACAGTATGACGGTTAGAGAAAGAAAACAATATAAATGTACTGAATGCATAAAATAATAAGTTTGCGGCTGTCGGCTCACCATGGCTCCCTCGCGTACTCCTCCATTTTGTTCTTTTCCCGTTCACAGCTGACGTAATCAAGCACGTGCTGTTGCTGCAAGTGACGTCAGGTTCCTCGTGCGTTCTTTTGGCTGGCTCTTTCTGTGTGAACATTGCATAGACGCCCCTCTAGTGGAGGAATTTCTACAAACCAACCAACCATTCAATGAGATGGTAAGCAGAAGTCACAACATTTAACACAATGATATATTATCATAATCATATATTATCAGGGTTGCGCGACCTTATTATTCGTTTGCGGGCACCCGGGACTCTATATGCATATGCGGGAGACAACTTCCGGGAGACTTAAGAGTGTACGAGGACTCCATTTTTTCACTAACAAAAGTGAGAAAAAAAATAGATCTTTGTGAGGCTCATGGTTTAAAGTTATTAGAAAGATTACAAGTTACAATATTTAAAGTTGTAACTAATTTACAATTACAATTTAAGTTTGTAATTAACTAATTTAAGTGTTTTTTAAAAGTAATGTAACTGATTATATTTGATTTCTTTGAATTGATTGAATGTTTTTAACTGCCAACACATAATCAGAATTTGGCATTATTTTTTTTTTTACTTTGAAATCATTCTGATGTTAAGACTTAAGATTTAATAACTAATGTATTGATTTTGAAATTAATAACAAGAAGCAGTCATATCTATAGGCAAGCCTACGTAAACCCAAATAGGAAACGAAACATTTATCGAATAGGCATGTTTCCTATTCTTTGTCCTAAACCGAACAAATTTTAACAAGAGAAAAAAGATCAGAATATTTTACTAACTTATTGAAGCTTTTTAAGTAAAGGTTCATTTATATAGCACCTTTCCCATACATTGAGTCACAAAGTGCTTTACAATAAGAGAAAACAAGTAAAAGAACACATAGCAATAAAAGAAAACCTGTTAAAACATATTGAAACAAGTTAAAAATACAAATACAGAAACACTAATACTGTTAATTAAAAGCTTGACCAAAAAGGTGAGTTTTTAAATGCCTTTTAAAAAGTTCAACTGATCCCAGAGATCTCAGTGCTATAGGGAGAGAGTTCCAGAGCCGTGGGGCCACCACACAGAAGGCACAGTCACCTTTGGTCTTAAGACGAGTTCTGGGAATGGCTAAATGGTATTTGCATGAGTGACTACTTAAGTGACTGCGTAATCATACCTATTTTTACCAAAATTTACAGATTTAACCAATTTAGTTGATAACATTTTCATTAATAAGTTAACTACACATTTTCTTTCTCAGAAACGGTAAAGGATAACAACAATTACATTTCATTACATTATGTAATGTAAATAACTAGTTACTCCCCAACACTGATCTTTTTTATAATAATGTTTATAATTAATGTCTAATTATATCTGAAAAAGTTCAAAATCTTATTAATAACACTTCATATTTTGTAAATTTATTTTATTCATTCATTCATTCATTTATTTTTCTTTTCAGCTTAGTCCCTTTATTTATCAGGGGTCGCTACAGCGGAATGAACCGCCAACTTATCCAGCATATGTTTTACACAGCAGATGCCCTTCCAGTTGCAACCCAATACTGGGAGTCACCCAGACACAATTATTCACACGCATACACTACGGCCAATTTTATTTACCCAATTCACCTATAGCACATGTGTTTGGACTGTGGGGGAAACCGGAGCACCCAGAGGAAATCCATGCCAACATGGGGAGAACATGCAAATGCCACACAGAAATACTAACTGGCCCAGTCTTGTATCATTGTTGCTGTGAGGCCACAGTGCTATCCACTGAGCCACCGTGTCCAAATGTTTTTATTTATTTATTTATTTATTTTTATTAGGAGGACAAATTCAAGTTCATATGTAGCAAATAGAAGTTGTCAAGTGGCAAGTGAAACAAAATGGCTTGGCCTTAATATTTCATAAACAAATGTTTGGCTGCGTAGCAATAAAATGGCTCTATGTTAAAACATAAATCAAGAATCTCTCTTTCTCCTTAATGTTGCATTGCTCTTGAGTCCGACAGGCTGTTGGCTGTGTTTCCATTATTAGGAAGGGGAAAGGAATGATACGCAGACTGAGCCTGCATCGAGAAATTACCAAATATAGACATTTCAGCAGTGCTGAGGGTTAGTCCGGGCAATCAAAATATAAACTAGCTCGCTTTCAATCCAATCAACCTCCAGACTTTAAAGAATTCATTTCTAAAGGGCTGTGAAAAGACCTTTGAGCAATTACTTCTAATCTATGCATTGAAAAAAGCATCTGCTATTTATCCCAAGACCATAATTCTACAAGAAAAGACTTTAAAATGTGCGACCTGAAACCCCGTTCAATTGTAATCTTACCTAACAAATGGTGTGCTCTTTAATTAGCCATGTTGTTCGTTTACTTTGGCTGTTCGCCATAGGCTTCATGTATAGTTCTAGCAAGGACCAAATGAGCTAAGCAGAATTACGTGATGTTTGCAGCAATGCATTAGATCACTTGCTTTTCCATGCCTAAGGAAAACACTATAGCTATAGAGTGCTCCAGCCTTATTTGCTGTATTGGGATTGTATGAAGAGTATTCAGAATTCAATATAATCATTTATACAACAGTGCTGTCTGGTTCCTGAATCTGATTGGCTGATAGCCATGCGATATTCTGCAATAACAGCACGCATACAGCTCGTCTTCACTCTTGTGTATTACTCCGTCCACATAGAGTGCCAAGCAAAGGAATAAACATACTACAGTTTGACAAATATTGCTGCTGTTGGACAACATAAGGTATATTTGAGGCTTTTTTTAGGCGAGAATGTAGTTGTTTAAATTGCAACTAAATTAAATATTTTAAAAATATTAAATAATAATAATTATATATTTTAGCATTTATTCTGTCTGTTTCTGTGGACTAAAGAATGTATGGCATATTTATGTTCCGATAAAATTGCTCAGGCTGAGGTAAATTAAAAAGATACTCAGACTCAGTTTGTGTATTCTTATACTATGACACTTACTATACAGCAGGTTATGTGACTAATGTTCATAAAGATAACTGATTGAAGATTAGTTCATATTTAACACGTCATTACACACTGTAAAAAAAGTAGATTTTTTATTTTCTTTCATGCTGAATCAAATGAACATTACAAATCAGTTTAAACGGTTTTCAGTTTTCGTAACCCAACATTGGGTCAAATATGGACAGCGATAGTGTTTTTTTGTTTTTTTTTCGAATAAACTTACACTTTTAAGCAGCTGGGTTTTCCATATTTGACCCATGGTTTAATTTTTATGAGGACCATAAAAGAACATAAAATTAACATAATAAAATAAAATCATGTTTGAACATAGAAAAAAAACTCTGTGATCTGTGGGATATTCCAGCCCAATCACATGAGAAAACATAAGTATTTTACATTTTGTCAGTTCAGTGGCCAATTCATATGAATTCGTATGAGTTCGAAAATATACGATTTTAAAAAGGACACCCAACCCCACCCCTAAACCCAACCGTCATAGGGTGATGAGTAAATCGTACAAATAAGATTGTACAAATTCATGTGAATTAGCCACTAAATCAAAAAGTTAAGTATTGCCGTGAGATTGCGTTGGATACTCTAACAATTACGGCCACCACTATGGTTAGCTTCTATTAGGACATAATATATATATAACATATACAGACATTAACATAGAAAACATTACTGAAAGAGACTCAAAACTTATTCTGACAATGACCTGAAAATAATAAAATAAAATCACACAACCCGGGTGTTTTTGTTGGACCAGTCACATCTTTATCAAGATAGATCCAAAAACACTTTGTTTTCTAAATAAAACAAATGGAATTACTCCATCAATTCTCCCAGCTGAAACCTGAAAAAAGAACAGTGAATTCATGTTCAACAGCACTTCATTTGCACTGAGCATAACATTCTGCATTTCTGCATTTTTAAGAAAATGAGATCGTTTTGTACAAGCATAAAAAATATACGGAATTGGTTTCAAAGCATGTGAGGTTCATGCAAATATTTGTGCTGACATTGCTTCCATTCCCAAAGTAAAAACTCTCCGCATGTTTTGATATCATTTCATAAATTACAAATGCATGGAATTTAATTAATATTGGTAGTGAATAACATGTATGTACTCAATGAATTACATAAAAGACTAACGGGAAACTCAGATCAAAATAAATATTGTTTGTGTTCGCAGTCATATTCACATAGATCTGATTATCCATCCCTTTCTCCTAAAGGCTGTAATTCTGTTCTCTTTCACACTCACTCATTCAAAAGAGTGTATTGGAAACAACACCTTTGTTAATGTGATTTCTGATTCGAATCCCACTTTTATTCTCTGATCGGCAAGCGATTTTACTTTAGAGATAACCTAAATGCTACAAGGCTTTGTATTTTGTGATTCACAAGTTTTTCCCGTTTAGTTATGTTTATGAATTGCATTATGGGACTGTTGATTTCTGCAGTCAACTTTTGAGGTTGAAAATAATTTAACACTGCAGTTAAACAAAGTGACTTTTAATGACATTTTAGTAGTTCAAAACAATATTGTAAGACATAATATAAAGAGAAATGTGTACATAAAATAACAAAAAAGTACTCACAGTTTATTACCAGGTTTTTGTACCATAATTTCATCATCAACCCAGACAATATATCACTATAAACATTTATAAATGTCAATAAAAGTCACTTTTCACCATCAAAAGTTGTTGGAGGAAGGATCAAGATCCCATAATGAAATATAAAATCATTAAAAAAAAAACACACAAAAAACGGAAAAGGGTTAACTTACTGATATTTTTTACAGTGTAGAATAAAATCCAGGTGCTTAATTCAGATGCCATTCTAATTCAGACACAAGCATCCACACACACACTGTACCAAACACACATTCATAAATCTATCATTAGAAATGATTCATTTAGTGCAAATGACAAGCAAGGCCTCACGTCTGCAGTCCCACAGGCCATCGGATCCTCTGAGCACCCATGACTGCACCACACTTTCATTTCTTTCTATCGTCCAGTGTATTTGAACAGACTCTTGGCCAGAAGCTGTGAATATATGTATATACATACATACATACACATACATACATAAACACATATACATATATATATATATATATATATATATATATATATATATATATGTGATATG